>CAXIUP010000272.1:430672-575672 GCA_964035015.1 Corallium rubrum | reverse complement strand
GCTCAAACTGCAAGCAGTGGGTGTGTGCACAATGCGTAAGCAGCAATGGCTCATCCTGTAGAGCGCTCAATATGACCTAAAGGCCATAGAGCGATATATATATATATATATATATATATATATATATATATATATATATATATATAAAATAGGCAGAGAACTAAGTTTTTAAAACATCTTTATTGATAATTTATACGTCCAAAAACCTTCACGTTCATTAGGATTATTTACATTGGTTTTATCAATGATAGTGGCAGACAAATCAGACAGTCCCATACAACTTTTATAAATACTTGACCGCACCCATTTCAGGGTTATAGATCCGAAGAGGAGGCTGTGCCTCAAAACGTTATCAATAAAGATGTTTTAAAAACTTAGTTCTCTGCTGATTCTATATTCTCGTCTGGAACTGTTTGATGAAAGCTGGTTCTTGTTTATACTATATATATACATACATACATTATATTTGAGAAGGCTTGATTATTATTTATAAAGATTTTTTGTATGCTAGTATGTTCACTTTCAACTACATAAAAAGTTATTTTAAAAAATCAAATAACTCAACATCAACGTGCCATTAATTTTGATTAAAGTCAATGTTTTATTCACATAAAATATTCAGGTAAATGTCAAACAATGATACGACATATATACATATACTGTGAAAGGAAATTACTGTAACTACCAGTACAAGGTATGTCCTTTGATTACCTTATTAAAATAGCAACTTGCAATCCTACATTTTATTAAAATTTACTGAAACAAATAGGTTAAATGTCCTTTACATTTACAGTAAATACATGTATGTCAACAAAACCAATAACAAACCCTTTAAATGCAACTAATTAGTGCTAGCAAAAAAAACAAGGCAAATCAATTTCTTAACAACAGATTTGATATCAACAGTGAAACTAATATTTTGGACAAAATTTGTTGACATTCTGTGTTTTACTTGAAAAACATAAAGAGCCCAGTTTTCTCTTGATGGTTCTGGGTGGGTAAACTTAATTCATTGTACTGAAATAAATTATTCAGTAGAACATAGTCATAAAGGATCAAAAATAGTAGAGGATCTGTCAACATTTGTGTCCAAAAAACTTTACTTGACAACTGCATGGTACAAGCTTTATATAAGAATTAACATAATTGCAGTTTAGACTACTGTTCTTACAGTCCAAACTTTTCCAAAACCTGGTGAACTAAATATGCATTCAGTGAGTTCATCCTTAAAAGACTGATAGTCCCTTAAGTAACTCAGAAACTGGGAAGTTGAGAGTACACGAACAAGTATTCACCGTAAGTTTCTTATGGCAATCTTCATGATCAAACAGCTGTCCGGGGTGCATCGAATCCAGTGGCAGGTACAACTGGACATCCAGTTACAAACTGCAAGATATGTTGCAGTTCTACCTTACATCTGGTAATTACATCAGTTTCTGGATCCAGGATTGTGGTAGTAATCTCACCAGCCTCAACATCTTCAAGGTAATGTGTAAAATTGAAGGCTATAGCTTCTTCACTTGTGCGCTTGTTACTTCCTTCATCAGAAAAGCTGAAAAGAAACAGCTCATCAACAATTACCACAGTGAGTTTTTGATCTTCATCAAACTGAAGCAACTTGCGGGATTTGTTGGGATTGTTCCTAATCATCTCAAGAACTCCACATGTTTTCAGCCCTTCGATAAACTGGTCAATTTCAGACAATGTAGCTAGGACAAGGTAGTGCAAGCAAATGCATTTGATGAATTCTGCTTTGTTTTCAAATGCTACAATAGGCTTTGTATATCCTGCCTCGAATCTAAATGGTGTGTTGAATGAAGCTTCTTGCTTGAACTTCACTGGATCATTGATAGCTTCCAGCTCTTCCAATTTATTCTTAACTGTTCCACAGGAGAGGTCACTGATTGATGTGGATACTGCTTCAAGTTTACCAGATACAATATAGGCAACAATAGTGGTGGCAAACATTGTAGGACCAGGTGACCCTTGAAGCAATGACAGTGCAGAAATAATGCCATAAACGATGTACTCTTCCCTCTGTAAGGCCATCACATTGTGTGTGAATATTCGCCTTCCAGCTGGACCAAGGAGCAAAGATTCTTACTGTAACAACAGTGACTGTACTTTCATTTATATCTTGATTAAACAAAATAAAATAATATGGCATAGATACAGTAAAACATTGTGCTTAAATGCAGTATCTAGACTACACGTTTTATATTTATCAGTAGTATAGAACATGAGGGTACCGGCGCACTTTTTTTTTTTCCAACAAAGACAGCCCCCAAATGATCAGATTTAGCAAGGATGGTTGTTTGAGACGGTAAGCTTTTTTTAAAAATTTTTTAAGTATAAGAAAAAGGGACGAAAAGGGACCCAAACCAAAAAAAAAAATTCTGGAATTCATCAAGAAAGGATGTTTGAAAGGGGTTTTTTTAAAAGTGGACCATTTGAGCTGTTTTCGCGATTTTTGTTTCAGTTTTTTGTTTTTAATAAGGTCTCCCAAATGTTAGTTTCCCTTTTCCAGACGCTTTTGTTGGATTTGATATAATGAAACACAACAGATTTCATACGGGTGGTCGGGGGTTAATCACAAGCGGGCCGTATGTAAATTCCGTATGTCAGGTGACAGGGGACGACCAATCATCTTTTAACCCATAAATTAAAGTTTTGGTTTTAGTTTTGGTTTTGGTTTTGGTTTCGTTTGGTTTCCGGTTTCTGTTCAAATAATTTTGTTTTGTGTTGATACACATGTTTTCCCACAGTTATACCTCCGGATAACAGTCCGAGACATGGTATATGTCTCACTGGAGAGTGTTTAATAGTGTTTATCATAGCGGCTGAATTATTTTCCTATCGTTACACTAAGAGAGAGTAGTTTACAAACATAAGTGGGTGAGAATATATACCTTACCGACTACGATCGGCTTTTGTCAGCTGTAATCGGTTTCTGTTGACTACGATCGGCTTTTGTCAGCTGTAATCGGTTTCTGTTGACTACGATCGGCTTTTGTCAGCTACAGTCGGCTTTTGTTGGCTACAATCAGCTTTTAGGCTGTCTTGTTTACTGTAAACTAATTGTCGGTTCTGATTAAATATTCTTGTGTCCGTACGCGTAGGAGTTAATCCCGTCTCCCAGCAGGTATCTTTTGTCGTCAAAGCATGAGAGTGATATTTTATTTATCTCGTAACTACCTAATTCATGATTTACACTTCGAATTGTTTTCATTTTCTGAAACACTTGTTTCTTACCAAATAGTGTATCTTTGTAGTTCTCGTGTTTAATTTGTTTCTTAGTGACACTCTTTTTAATTCCCTTCGCGGTTTTGCCACCTGCTCCGTTGTCTTTTAAGTATGAATACATTTTACTTCTGAGACCAACGAACTCAACTATAGGAACGCCAGCCGCTTCGTCCTTCATCTTCCCAATAACTTTTTTGTTTGAATTGTTGTAGTAAGGTGAGCTTTCTGAATAGTCCGAGTTCTCGAAAATATTTTTATTAGCCCAGAAGTCTTTGTAAACGTCTTCTGTTTTGATTTCATATGTCAGGCTGTCCGTATCTGTAAACAACAACTTAGCGTCGTTTCCATATTTTTTTAATATATAGTTGTAATGGAAATCGTACATCAGTACCTTCGATAGATCTAGAATACACATACCGACATACGCCGGTCGGTTTAGCGTAAGTACTTCTTTAATTTTGTGAACGGCAACAAGGTTCTCGTTGAATATTTTAGCGGATACAAAGGTTGGTTTGGAAGCCAGCCTCAACAGCTTCTCCTCACACGTGACCAACCGGACGTCGACACGCTTTCTCAGGTTCTCCATTGTTTTACCGAAAACGCTGTTGTTCATCAGCTTGAAGAAGTCCTTTTCAAAGGCGTTTCTGGCAGCAGTTCTCTTCACCGTGTTGAAGTCGATGTACTGCTTCAGCCACTCCGATTGATTGAACAACAAAACCCGGTGAACTTTCTTCACCTTTATCCCAAGCCTAACATACAGCTGTAGGTTTCTATAGTGGACGACATACCTTTCCTTCCCCATCAAATTAGTTACCAACTTACTGACACCACCAACGCTGACACCAAACTTCCCCCTAATCTCAGAACAATACTTCGACAACATATCTTCCCGTATTTCCATCTTCTCAGGGGCTAATGGGTAGTCGTTGTGTAGATCGTGGAGTTCAGGAGGATACTCAAGATCAACCTCAAGTATCATCCCAGTCCGACTGTCATTTTCCGGAAGTTCCCAGGCCAGGTTTTTCAGCTTACCCTCACTCATCCACTTAAATCCACCAGTCGGAAGGCACTGACTCATGGCCCAACCATATAGATTGTTGGCATCCAGGTACATTATGTACTTTACAGCCTCGTCCTCACTATACCCCTTCATATACGGATTGTTGGCTTTCCCATATCTGTTGGCTATGTAACTGACACCACCTCTCAATCCTTTTTCGATGAACTGAAACATGTCGATGTCAGTCATTAACTCCAGCTCAATCCCAGTCATCTTCAGCATAGCGTCCCAGGCCAACCCAGGTGAGGTGAAGTAGTGACAGGGGTCCAGCTTATAGTACTGAACACAGGTCTTCCTAAAGTTTTCAAAGACGTCAGCTAACAGCAACACATCTGATTTTAGGTACACGTCATGGTAGTCCCCCATCGTTCTCATCTCAAACGACTCCCAAACCTTCAAAGCGTGTTGGTAATCGGTGTCTGATATCTCCTCATCGTTTAGTATGCTATAAAACTCACTCTTTGGTGGTAACCTCGTTTCCTCAAACCGACTGAAGTTGTTCATGTAGTCATAAGGATAAACACCCTTCGTCCTCATCAGGTCCGACCGGGGACCAAATTCTTCAGCTGTGTATCTAAAGGCGTCCCCTGGGAGATTTCCCACCAACCTATCCAATGAACTACTCATGAACTGAAAACTGTCCAGAAACACAAGGTTTTTACCTAACATGAAGGCCATGTACTTCTCCATATTATTTGGAATGACATTAATTTCCTGTCCGAACTTTCCGATTTCTCCCATGATGAGATGACTATCATAACCCCTAAGGTTGTGTAAGATGACTGGTATTTTATCAGTCATTCTATGATTTCTGTTACAAAGCTGATGGGCCGATCCCCGATATTTTCCCGTTACATGACAATGGTCCCGGACCTTAACGTCTTCTGCTACATACTCCCGCCCACAGATGTGACACTTTATAGCGTCTCTGAAGTCCGCCCTGTCGGAATCAGTCAGAATCATATCCTGGTTAAAGTGTTTTTTCCGAATACCCTTACAATACTCCACCTCTTCCAACATCTTTCCGATAAACTTGTTGACAGCACCAGGGTCCCTATACACCTGAACGGGCTTACTATACCTATCGTCATAACAACAGACAACCTTATACCCATAACCACAATCAGTATGTTTCTGATACTTCTCCATGTATGGTTTTTTCTCTTTCTCCTCTCGGTCTGACTCCGACACCTCCGGTCTGTCGACCTTTTTTGTGATCGCCTCGAAGTCAGCGTACACAACAAATGGAACATTTAACTGTTTGTGGAAATTACTATACTTCAACACGTTTTTACCGGGGTCAGGCATCCTAACGGCTTGTTTACCATTCACACTGATACACACAACCTTATGCCTATCCAGAGCCTCCGTTGAACTGAAACATTGGAGACAGTAAACACAGAAGTGTTTTCTCCTCCTATGTTTTGTTTTGTTGTACATAAACCTATCAAAGTCCTTGATGAGGACGTAATGTCTGTTGTTTTCGCTGGTTATAATCAGGAGGTTCATGAGGTCGGTGAACCGTTCCTCTGATACGTAAACCGGAAAGGTTAGCCCGTTTTCATAACCAAAGACGTTGATACGTATCTCATTCTGTCTTTCCACCCGGTTATACTGTTTCTGAGTCACAGGGAAGCTGACCCCGCTGTAATCCAAGTCACCAACATGGTCCCGGTACTTAGACACCCTTTGTGGGTCTTTTGGGACAGGAAACTTATGAGCCAGATGACACCACATAAAACACCTGTCATCATTATTCTTAACGTTGATCAACCCCTTCCGGCTATTCTTCAGCTCCTTAGGGAGGTCGACGTATGACGAGCCTTCCAGTGGACTGTAGACAGTCAGATTAACGTAGTGACCATCGATTGACTCCACTGTCCAGCCAGATCCCTCGCTTATCCATCGAGCTATCCTAGCCACCACCTCCTCATTCGCGGTGTCAACGTCCTGACCGATCTCATCACCGTTGATTATAGTCCTGATGTGGCTGTTAAAGTGAGCCGTCTTATAAGTTGTTCCTCCGGACACCTCCTTCTCAAGCGTCACAACCAGCGTTTCAGCGAACTTCAACCCCCTCATCTCAGCCAACTCCCGACGTAGCAGCCGTACCACATCATTCCTGAGGGAGTTTACCTGTTCCAGTGGGTGTTGGGACACAACAGCACAGCTGAACGACTTAGTTTTACCCCTCAGAGCTCTGTCTAACTGATTTATGTCATAACCGATTAGTCTCTCGTAGAGACGGGGGTCTATATCATCGGAATAGTCAAACATGTCAGGGTCTAAGTCGTCGTCTTGGTGGATCATGACATCTGGATCGCTCATCGTTATAACAGGGGTGATTACATTTCGTTAGGTGTCGTTCCAACCACTCGGTGTAGAACCTGTCCGGGGTACGATCCCAACCAAGCTCCTTATAAACAATTCCGAACAGATTGTTATCGAATAAGTCCTTCATTTTCCCCTCCCTAAGATCCTTCAAACCACTCAGTAACCCAATCCCTCTTCTTGAGCACAATCTGATGATGTAATAGTTGTATCTGGACACATTACGACCTCTTATTAGACCCTTACTTCTCATCACCCGAAGAACCTTGGAAAAGTCAGATAAGACAACGTCAACGGCTGTGTCCCTGACAACTCTGGTGAGTCTCTTTTTCATCCAACTATTTCTCGAATGCTCACTTCTACGACCGGCCGCCCGGTATCTCCCGACAACATATCCATACTCCGTATCACCACATCCTGGACAGGAATACATCTCAGTGCTCACCTTCACACGGAATCTGGAACAATCCCCACACCACAACTTCGTACTAAGTCTGGGTGGGTCCCAAGTCGTGGCTACTAACTCGATCCCCATCTGCTTACAGACCCATTCAACGCTTGAAGACCCACAATCCCTCAACCCCCTCGGTAAGTCCGACCAGGAAACAGACATTATAACTAAGCCCTAACGAGTTCCTTAACCCCTACAAAACGAACCTAGACATCAGATACCCACCAACCAGACCAACAGACCCAATAAACAGGGTCTGATACTCTTTCATTTCACTCGATGGTTTGTAATAGTCAGACAACTCAGGCTTTGGTTGGGACAACCCAACGACCTCAGCCTGCTCCAACCTACCCCTCAGCAGATCCAGGGCGTGATTCGTTGTGTTGATGTCAGTGTTGGCGTCAGACAGTTCCTGTCTTAACCTCTGTATCCTATCCTTCTTACCCACCTCGTTCTCATACCATTTCTCCTTTGCCCTAGCCAGCTGCTCAAGGGCGTGGTTGTGTCTTTTAATCTCAGCTTCATATCCGGTGTGATTTAACTTCGAAAACAGGAATCCAGCGCCCGCGAAGGCCAAGGCGTTAAACAGTCCACCAGCAACCACACTAGCCATATATATAACTAGAGATAATACACTCCGTCACAAAGGTCCGATAATAGAATGGATGTTACGCCTTTCCCAATACGGAATCCTGAGTAGGTAATGACCGTTGTTCTTGGCGTACTCGTCTTTCACCCGGTCGTGTTCCTTCTGTACCCTAAAGCACCTTTCTGCCTCTTCCTGAGTTAACTTACCCGACCAGGTGGAAGGGCTGAAATGTTGTTCACCATCATATTCAATCAGTACGAAAGTGCCATCGCTAAGGGGCGCCGCGAAGTCACACCTCAAAAGGCCACCACCCAACCCCACTAACCCATCAAATGTCTTCTCCCTAATCACCTCAATTCTGTTAGCGCGTAGGGCATCCCGTACATCCCTCTCTCCCCTAGACATAGGGGGCAGCCAACGTGTCTCGACCTCCACGCTCATAGTAACCACTGCATATGGAACCCCCTTAGACTACTTAGGCTTTGAAAAAGGGTCAACCGGTAAATACCCCTTCGACTGAGCATATTTAATCCCAACTGTACTAATTCCAACGGCTAGAGCCAGCTTGACGGTACCCTTTATGGATTCAGGAGTACCCAAAGGTTCCCTCAAGACCTTCTTCGAAGCCATGGAGACTGCCACAGCTCCGCTTGTAATCAGGAGAGCGTCGTAGAGCTCGTTCATCAGTTCTTTTCGGTCGGTTGACATTATACTAACACATATTTCATTCGTCGAAGGTGTCTAAAACCGGAGGGGTCTGGACGGGGTTCTGTGGCTCGACGGTTCCTTCCATTACCTTCTCCTCATCAATGGTTTTCAGCCTCTGAACCTCCCTTCTCTCCTGCCTCATAGTGTAATAAAGTGAGGCCCCACCGATAACCAACCCAACGGTTCCGATTATGTAACCATAATAAGCTGACCGACCCCCACCAACCCCAGGACCAATCTCAGCCACCAACCGCTCTCTGGCTTTTCTCTCCTTGGCTACCTTCGATATCTGAGCCAGTCGTTTACCAGCCTCCATCCGTTTTGGATCCTTGACTCTCTCCGTCTTGACTACTGATGTCACCTTAGGGACTTCCGGGGTTTTTTCAGACTCGTCAGCCATCTATACACTAATCTATGTTTCATCTGTGAGGTCATCTGTAGGAATCTCTGAGGTCGTCTCTAAGGAATCTATGAGGTCATCTGTAGGAATCTCTGAGGCTGTCTGTGGGAAGTCTGTGAGGTCATCTGTAGGGGTTTCTAAGACCGCCGGCCAGACAACAACAGACTCAGTCACGTAGTACTCTCCCCTACGGTTTTTCCTAACACAATGTCTCATCACCCCGATAGCTCTTCTGAGGGCGTGGAAGATAATCAGTATGGGTCGTCTAAGTCTCTTTGGAATCTTCATATAAAATACGGGAGGTCTAGGGTCGTACCGTATACCTGGGGTATAATGACTGAAACAAAGCTCGGTGCTCGGCTAATCACCCTTGACGGAAACATCGGTGTTGGAAAGACAACGTTCGCTATACCATTCGCTGTAAGAAATGGTTATTACCTTGCTGAGGAGCCAGTTGACGACAATCCATACCTCGAAAGGTTTTACACCGACCCTAAGACCTGGGCATATGAGATGGAGACCTGGTTCCTCGGTGAGAGAATTGACGTCTACCTAGAGGCTCTGGGGTTAATCAACGAAGGGAGGAGTGTGATCGTAGAGCGAACACATCACAGCTGTATGGTTTTTACTAAAAACTGTTGGCGTAATGGGTGGATAACTGACAAACAGTTTTCTGAGTATTCCCAGGTCTTCCACTCACTAAACAATCTTCTCCCAACCCCTGACGCTCTACTATTCCTAAAAGCCTCAGTTGACACCTGCTATGACCGGATGCTAAGAAGAGGCCGGAAATGTGAAGCCAGTGTGACTAAGGATTACCTAGGGTGTATAGAGAGGTATATGGGGGAGATGACTGAGGACATAGCCCTTAAGGGAACTAAGGCGATTACCCTAGATTGGGAAGACTTCGGTCCGGATGAGTCGGAGGTAGTCGGTGCCCTCAATGGAACCCCTAGCGGATTTCACGGTTGGATGGCTCGTGTGAACGGTCGGGACGTCTACATACCAGAGATAGTCAGAACCGTTAGCCAGGCCCGGCAGGCTCAGCTGAGTCATAGGTCCTATGGTACCGTGTAATCATACTGTCAGAATGTGGACAGACCTCAGTCACAATGTCGTCGAGTACACGGACGTCGGATAGGAAGACAGTCTCATCGTACTGGACCCCACGTAGGAAGCTTCTGATTTGTGTCAGGACCTTGTGGTAGCTAACGTGAGCGAATTCACAGTTCTCCAGCCTACCAGGCATTCTCGACTTGGTCATATATCCCTGAATCAGAACGCCAGGACCGGCTATGGTTCCGAGGATCAATGGGTTAGCTGTAACACCACCGGCTATCCCCCCGACCACAGTCAACCCAATAGAGACCGTCTCGAGGATCATCTTCAGTCTCTTCAGTCGGGTGTGTTTCCACTTGTAACAAGTCGCTAACCTGTGGTAATACGAATAAAGTCGGGTTAGTTTATCCACTTCAGCCGATTGGAGGTTTTTACCAATGTGGTTGAAGCTGACGACGCTTTTCCTCTTTTTCCCCATTCTAATTACAGGTCATATTCAACCATAGTCCTGTTACAAATCTTCTCAATCTCAGGATCCCCCAGACGACCCTCTACGATCTTCATGCCGTAGAAGTTGATGTCTGAATAATACTTTTTAAAACTGTTTAGCCCGAAGACATCCATATAAGATGTTCCTATCTGATCGATGTTACTGATGAAAAATGAGTCCTTCAGCATTTCACCATTTATCCTGACGTGTGACACTCTGAGTCCGGATAGCCAGTGGGCAGATATCAGAACCTTCTTCCCAATGAACTTCGCCGGAATTGTACACTCGTGAATCCTATGTGGTGACGACCCATCTATAAACAGTTTGTCATTCACCCCAGCTTTAAACCCAATGCTCTTACCGAGGCTGTTGTCATTATTGGAAACAATCATTTCCCAGGTACCCGACGCCGATCTCACACTGTTCCTCTTTACCACGACGAAAACCGAAACATCGGTGAACATAAATCTGGGTATGCTAACGTGGAAGCCTGTTCTTATTAAGGACTCAGGGTAAAGGAAGTGGTGGTCGCCAGCAGTGTTAAGCTGTGGGTTGACACTAGGGGGTCTCCAAAACATGGTTGAGTTGGTTCTGGTCTCACCGTCCCTATCCTCTATGTAATCAACAAAAGGAGGGAGTTTGGAAACCGCGTTCTTACTGGCCCTGGTTACGTTCAGATCGAAGATAACTCTGTGGTCACGGGTCTTTATGTGGGCTTTCAGTCTGTCGTTGAGTTGTTTATTAGTGATTGGTCTGCTGTAACCATAAAACAGACTCATATACTATAGGACAGATACCCAGACGCGACTACAGACCGTACTCAGCCATAACCTCCTTACAGATCCTCCCGATTTCAGGTTCCCCCAGACGACCCTCCACAACCCTCATCCCGTAGAAGCTGATGTCTGAGTAAAAACTTTTTAAGCTGTTCACCCCGAGGACATTCAGGTAGGGCGTCCCCAGCTGTCCAATGTCACACATAGTGTATGAGTCCCTCAATATCTCACCGTTTATCCTGACGTGTGACACCCTAATTCCAGATAGCCAGTGGGCAGATATCAGAATCCTCTTCCCGATGAACTTCGCTGGAATCGTACACTCACGAAACCTAGACGGTGCCATCCCACCGAAAACCAGTCTATTACTCACCCCAGCTTTAAACCCAAGGCTTCTACCATCGTTAACATTGGCATTGGAAACGATTGTTTCCCAGGCACCCGACGCCGATCTTATGGTATTCCTCTTTACCACAACGAAAACTGAGACATTGGTGAACATGAATCTGGGTATGTTAGCCTGAAAGGCTGTTCTTATCGAGAACTCAGGGTAAAGGAAATGGTGATCACCGGCGGTGTTAAGCTGTGGGTTGACACTATGGGGTTTCCAAAACATGGTTGAGTGGATCTCACCATCCCTATCCTCTATGTAATCAACAAAATTGAGTTTGGAGACGGCGTTCTTACTGGATCTGGTTACGTTCAGGTCAAAGATGACCTTGTAGTCGGGCTTCGTATGAAGGACTTCTCTCAGCTTACCGTTGAGTTGTTTATTAGTCACTGTGTCCAGTCTGTTGTAACCATAAAACAGACTCATATTACTATAGGACGTATTTACTGAACAGATACCCAGACACAGCTGTTAGGACCAATAGGATTCCCAACTCATTGTCTGGTTTTGGTTGTCTGTCAGGTGTATGAACGGTTGGTTTGTCAGGTGTGTGGACGGTTGGTTTGTCAGGTGTATGGACGGTTGGTTTGTCGGTCTGTCCGTCAGTGTTGTCTAGTGTTTCCAGATGTGGACCGCTTTCCTGGTGTGTCTTTGGTGATTGTTTGTGAACACCCTGATAGTTGACCTCAGAATTAATACCAAACCTCATGTTTTCCGACGCACGTCTGAGTAAGTTGTTGTATCCTAAGATTTTCTCCTTCAGTATCGTCAATGATCCTGGTACTAACCACGTGTCAGGGCTAATGGCTAGGTTCTGGGTGACGTTAGTATCTGATATTGCCCTGTTCATATTCAGAATCCAGGTACTGACGCTGTAGTTAACGACGGCATCCTCTACAAGGACTCTGAATTCCTGCTGTGTCTCGAGACTGCCAGCACCTTTGTTAACAACGCTGACCCTTGTTTTAGCCTGTGAACCGAGAACGGCGTAAACATAAGCCTCGATGGACTCATTCAGATACTGCAGACCTACCCTGGTGAAACCATTTGTTCGTAAAGGGATGAACCTTCTGTAGTGTGTCTTATAGTCGCTATTGAGACGCCACATCCACTCACGGAACGAACGGTTGTGTTTGTAACCAGCGTGAGGGTTAATCAGGAACTTTTTCTCTCTGGGTATGTTCGCCATGTTGTCAATCACATCGTGCCCAACGCCAAACTCTCTCATTAGGTCACTCTTCTTTTCCGTTATCAGGCGTCTTAGTATACGTCGCGTGGTGAAATAGAGGTGAAAACACATGATCGAGGAGACCACCGGATAGACATCGTCTGAGAATTTTAAGTGTTCTACCCCAATGCCACAGCAGTATGAACTGAGGTAGACAGCGAAGATGAGCTGGTAATAAGGTTCATTGTTATTCCACCATTTCGCGATGTCCGTCCGGTTCCCTGGGTTTAGGACTGGTAATTTTGCCATGAAGAAGTCCTGACCGTTAACGTAGATCCTGAAATTGTTAAGGTCGTAGTCTATGGCGTTGTCTGATAGGTATGTGAACTTCGAGAAGTCATATTTCCCCTCAATGTCCTTCTTCCAGTGTCGCTTACCCTGAATCTTCTGTACCGTACCACCACCAAGCCATATCTTAGGGAATCTGGGCGGTGGTTTATTTATTGTTAAGTACTTGGTGTAGTCTCTATTGTTCTTAAACTCCGCGTCACCAGTGTAGATGTATGAGTCACCAACAGGTCCGAAGAACACACCAGGTTCTGACTGACCGAAGACTGAATCAGTTATGAACTTGGTTCTGTCGGCGTATGGGTATTTGGTGAGAAACTCTCTCAGGGTCTTATCCATATATCATAGGTTAGGTTATATGGACGCTGGGGTTGGGCTGGAACAGGAACTGAGAGATATCTACTACAATCCAAAAACAGGGTATCAATCAGCTGAACGATTGTACCAGAAGGCGGTGGGGGAAGGTCTTGATGTGAGTAGGAAGGCAGTGAGGGCCTGGCTGAAAACACAGGACACGTACACGAGGTACAGGCCGGTTGTGAGAAAGCATAAGCTCAGACAGACGTTCGTCAGCCACCTCGGTGAGCAGGTACAGATGGACCTGGTTGATATGGGGAAGTATAGGAACCAGAATAAAGGGTATTACTGGATTTTGACAGCTGTTGAGATTCTGAGTCGGTATGCTTTCGCCATTCCCGTTTACAGGAAGGACACGAAAAACATGACCGGGGCTGTGGATAAGCTGTTGGAACAGTTCAAAGACAGATTTGGTGACTACCCTGACCTAGCCCAGTTCGACGACGGGAAGGAGTTTTACAACGTTGGTGTGAAAGGTCTGCTGAAGGAACGTGGTGTTGAGTACTTCAGTACGTTTTCGGACAAGAAAGCAGCGATCGTCGAACGGTTTAACAGAACACTTAAGACTGCTATGTGGAAGTATTTCTACACCAAGGGGACTTATAGGTGGATTGATGTCCTGGACGATCTCGTTGAGGGTTATAACAACACAAAACACAGTGTCGTTATGTTGAAGCCTAAGGATGTGAGTAAGTCAAACGAAAATCAGGTTTGGAATACGTTGTTCGGTCATCACTTTGGTAATCACCCCTTACCCAAGTTCCGGGTTGGAGACACTGTGAGGGTGTCAAAGTATAAGAGCATATTCACAAAGGGTTATGAGGCTAACTTCACTGAGGAAATCTTCAGGATAACAAAGGTCATCCGTGGTGATCCAAACGTTTACGAGATAGAGGACGCTGAGGGTGAGCCGATTATCGGAAAGTTCTATGATTCAGAGCTGTCACCGGTGGATAAGAAGGATGATGTTTATAGGGTTGAGAAGGTGTTGAGGAGGAAGAGAGTCGCGGGAAAGAAGATGGTGTTGGTCAAGTGGCTGGGTTATGGTGATAAGCACAACTCATGGATACCCGAGAGTGACGTACAAAACCTGGGTTAATGTATACCCGGGTAATGAGGCTAACATTATTCATCGAAAACGGTGAGAAGACTGTCTACTTCGAACAACCTATCATGGTGACAGGTCCAAGACCACAGGTGATGCTGAAGAAAGCTACGGTATACTGGAACTATAACAATGTGGTGTCAGGTCTGAACGATTCGGTGTCGTTTGATGGTAAGGAGGCATCCGCTCCTGAGGGTTATTTCAGCTTTGACGCGTTGGAAACGTTCGTTAAGGTTTGGCCGGGACCCACAGTGGTGTGGTTGAGTTCGGAAAGAATGTTTACAACGGAACTTCTAAGGTGAAAACGTCGGAAAAGCTGAAGCTTGGGAAGATGGGTCTTCTTTTGGGTTTTGGTGAAAACGATGTGATAAATGGTGGTGGTGGGTGGACAAATAGTCCGAATCAGGTGGACATCAACAGGGGATTGAGGTATGTCAGGATTTCGTGTGACGCTGTTGAGAGTGAGAAAAGCCTGGACAACGGGAGGAGGAGTGATCTGATTGGTACTCTTCCGATAACCTCTGAGCAGAGTCTGAAAGGGAGTGTACAGCACTACACAGACATTGAGTCGAAAGCTGAGATCCGTAAGGGTGTTTATGGTAAGATGACCTTTAGGGTTCGTGGGAATAATGATCATTCAGTAGGTCGACCGGTTGGGATTGGGGCTGTTCTGATTGAGTTATACATAGGCTAGTATATAATGGCTGAAGGGGGAATTGATATTGAAATGGGTGAGCGTGGTGAGGATGGAAAAAGAGAAGAGGATGATACCAACGAGACGAGTTTCATAGATGATGACAATGAGGACTCCGGATCGGAAAACCCCCTATTCAGACCCTCTGACCCTGTGACCCGTATTGAGGATGGGGTGCCCGACGCTGGTAGTGATGTTGGGTCAATGAAAAGGTCTGTCACATATGATAAGAAGAAGATCTTCCGCGAGATGTTAGATGCTGTAATAAATAAGGGAGATGGTGAGGCATCTGAGGAACTGATAGAACACACCAGGTTCAGACTCAAAGACGATCGCGTCAACGGAGCGTGGTTTTATGATGTACTGATCATGGTGTCTGATAGGGACGGGATTAGGTATAGTGATAACCAGTCAGAAAAGGTAAAAGGGTATGTTGACCGTTTCAAGAAACTGTTAGAAAAAGCCAGAACCGAACATTACAATACGCCTGAGGGAGCAGTTGAGCAAATCGGTTGAGCAAATCGGTGGTAAGCCAACACTTTCTGAGGAAGTGGTGGCTAATATATTCTCACAGTCCAAATCAGAGATCGACGGTTGGGCTGAAGAAAGAGCGATAGACCTACAGAAACAAGTGGAAGGGGTATTCATATCCAAACAGGAAGTAAGAGAAATCTCTGGAATAATCAACAAACAAGCTATTGATACGGATACGGGTACGGATACGGATGCAGATATAAATATAATTAATATTATGGCTCTTGAGAAAGAAGCCGGCCGCTACAGAGGAAAGGCGGAAGAGGAGGTCAACCCTTTAAAAAAACAACTCTACGACAGCGTCAGAAAAATTGCAGAACTAAATGCAGACAGTGTAAGAATTGAGATTGGTGAGAGGCCTATACATACGGAAGCCATGTCTATCCTAAGGGATGAGGTGGAAAACAATGACCTAGGTAGGTTGGAAAGGTTTAAAAGGTGGGCCAGGAAGAATATGGTTGGTCTGTCTGCTATAGCCATCACCATAGCTGGGATCATAACCACAATAGTTGTTGCCGCTAGAAGAACTGTCTCGGGGGGAGCGAGGGCTGTTGGTGGTTTCGCTAAGGCACTCGCTAATCTGGGTAAGAAGTTGGGACCTTTGTTAGCACCACTGTTCAGTTTAGCAGCACAGGTTCTGACCTGGGGAGCAAAAGGAATAGCGTGGTTAGCCAACAATCTGTGGGTTTTAGCCATAGCTATGACGTGGTTATTGTATGACTATTGGAAAAACAGAAAATAAAACCTGTTATGTAGTATATGACCAACAGAAGTCAGACAGAGCTGTTACCTGGATTCAGACGGGCAAAAATGTCGGAGATTAAGGGACTCCGGACAAGACACACAATCACCATGAACCCCAACAAAGTCAACCCTGGTGAGGACCTCTACATCGACATACCAAAGCTAAAACCTGATAGCTGTTTGGTCCCGGGTAGCTTTCATCTATTGTTCGACTTCAAAAACATGAACACCAAGTCGTGGTTCCTAAACAATCTCTCCAGGCTTCTGGTTGAAAGGCTGGTTGTCAAGCTAGCCGGTGAGACTGTTTACGACAACACAGGTGAAAGTGTCCTCGGTGTGTACAGGGACCTCTGGCTACCGAAGAGTGTGAGAGATCAGATGGTTGGGTAGGGAATTGGTCCAGAAAACCTGAGAAAGCTGATGTCTAAGGACGACAGTGGGGCCTCCTCTGGGGACGTTGAGAAGGTAGCTGACGCTCTAATGCTCACAATCCATGGGGTGAGGATGAAGGTGAAATTGGATAAGATCCTCGGGGACCATGGACTATATGCTCCCTTTGAGATGTACAACAACTTCCGCTATGTCATCAGTTTACCAAAGGCGAGTGATGTTATGGTGGCCCAGTCAAGTGAGACCGTTGATGGGTACACACTGGAAAACCTTGAACTGGAGTATGAGACGATTGATAACACCGACATCGCCAGTGAAATAACCTCACTATACACAGCTGGTCGATCGTTGTCCTACGAACACGTCACGCTGATGAAGTCAACTGAATGGCTGGCTGGATCAACCCTAATCAACGAACACATTAACCTCCCACGGAAGTCTATGAAAGGTATTGTGATGATGTTCACAAATAAAACCCGGACTGATAGTGAGAAATACGTCTATCCAAACATCGAAAGTGTTAAGCTAACAATCGAGGGTGTACCCAACGCTGTCTTCAGTCAGGGAATCCCAAAAAGCCGATTCTACGGTGAGGCTAAAAGACTGTTTGGTGGAAAGGAAAACACAGATCAGTTTATGACAATCCAGAAGTTCTACAAGGATGCTTTTGCTTTGGCGATTGACTTGAGAAGTATTGAGGACCGTGACAGTGTTGGAACTGGTAAAAGGATCGTTAACACACAGTCTGGAGTCCTGATTGAGATTACTAAAAAGGCGACTGTGGCTAACGTAGTCTGCCGGATCTTTGTGCTGAGTGATGGTTTGGTAAATATGGTAAATAAGAATTTAAAATCAATCTAGTATTAAATGGACCACCCATTAAAAATGCTGATCGTTGGTATGACGGCCTGTGGAAAAACCTGGTATCTCCTGAAGATGTTAGAAGATGAATACTTCGGGTTCTTCGACTACATCGTTCTGCTCTGTCCAACGTTCAGCTGGAATAAAACCTACACCACCTGGAAATACACCTCCGACCCGGACTTCATCGCTGTGGACTGTAGTCAGGACGACGTTGAGATTGTACTAGAATATGTTGTTCGGATATTTAAGGGATCCAAAACACTGATAGTCCTCGACGACTGTGCCAGTGGGCAACCCGTAAAGAACAGAACAAGTGAGTTGGTTAAATTAGCCTTCAGCGCTCGACACTACAATCTATCAACTATCGTAATCACATAACAGCTAACAGCTATCACAAAACCTTATAGGGAGAATATCAGTAAGTTGGTAACGTTCTACAACCCTAACAAAACCGATATGAAGGTCATCACTGATGACTACCTGGGTGGTTTAGACCGTGATGAGGTCACACGGATAATCAAAAAGTTAAAAGAAAACAAATACGCTAGGCTTGAGATTATGTTAAGGCATCCGTACGCGTATAAGGTGGTTATCCCAAAATCTGATCTATAGTAAGATGGCCGAAAAGAAGAGTAAGACGGTGAGAGTTGCGAAAAAAATCAAGACACCCGCTGCAGAACCAGCCGAAGTATCTGTTGGGGAGCCAGAAACGGAAATACCTACTGAGATCCCCAACTTAGTCGATGAGCTCGTCAATGATCTGAAAAAGACTGAGGAAACCAGCCCAACACCCCCACCAACTGATGACACCAACAAGAAGAGAAGTGAGCTAATAAAACTGTCAGAGGATGGTGAAATAACTCAGTCAGTCAACTACATCAAAAAAGCGTCGGTAAAGGTTGTGGATAAGCTTACACGCTGAATATGAGGCTAAAAGGATGGAAAGAGCTAACGAATTCCTGACTGATATGTTAATCAGTAGGTTCTCCAATGTTCTCGGTGGTTTGGACGCCGTAGAAAGCTCTGAGGAGCTAGACAACGAATTACAAAAAGACAAACTGTTAAAGAGTGACGTTGGTAAAGTTGTAGCCATGATCACACCATATATACCATGTCTCGGACTGTTATCCGGAGGTATAACTGTGGGAAAACATGTGTACCAACACAAAACAAAAGTATCTGAACAGAAACCGGAAACCAAACGAAACCAAAACCAAAACCAAAACCAAAACCAAAACCAAAACTAAAACCAGAACTTTAATTTATGGGTTAAAAGATGATTGGTCGTCCCCTGTCACCTGACATACGGAATTTACATACGGCTCGCTTGTGATTAACCCTCGACCACTCGTATGAGATCTGTTGTGTTTCATTATATCAAATCCAACAAAAGCGTTCGGAAAAGGGAAACTAACATTTGGGAGACCTTTTGTTAGGAATAAAAAAAAACTGAAACGAGGATATAAAAATCGTGAAAACAGCCCAAATGGTCCACTTTTAAAAAAACCCCTTTCAAACATCCTTTCTTGATGAATTCCAGAATTTTTTTTTTTGGTTTGGGTCCCTTTTCGTCCCTTTTTCTTATACTTAAAAAATTTTTTAAAAAAGTTTACCGTTTTGGGTGACCCTCCTTGCTGAATCTGATCATCTGGGGGCTGTCTTTGTTGAGAAAAAAAAAAGTGCGCCGGTACCCTCATGTTCTATATTACTTTTATCTTTTATGTCAAAATGACAGTACTGATAGCTTTTTTGTAACTTTTTTCTGTAATTTCTTATGGTATGGTAACTGTTGTGTCTCATGGCATAAATTATTATTAACGATGATATATTATGTACTGTACAGTTCTTTATATTACCCTATTCCCCCACGTATATTAACGTGCACCTCAGATAAAGGCGCATGTGCCTTTAAACGATCAAAATCTGCGAGTTTGATAGATATGAACAGAATTATACTTTTTTTTAATAATACACGTTACTTTTACGTTAAATTACCGAACATCTATTCTAAATTGCATTGTCACAGTGAATTAATTCATTCGTTAACTATACCGTACTAAAATCCAATACTCAATAGTTATTGCTTTTGATTTATTCTTCTAAGGTATTCTTTTATAACACTCCAACCAGAATCGGGTGTGCCTATAATTATGTGAATTTTTATAGGTGCATGCCCTATAAATGACCCTTTTTACTCCAAAAATTATGGAAAAATCTTGAATTTTCACTTATTATAGGTAGGGTAATAGTTTTCCTATTTCTTTTACTTAGCACTAGTCAGTTTTCCCTGTCCACAAGACAAGTGTAAAATTGCTCATTGTGGGTGCTGCCAGCCCTGGAAAAGTAGCAATGTTACATCCAATATTTTTACTTGGCACCACCCCCCACCCCACTCGCTGGAGAGAGTGGGGGATTCAGCAATCGAGGAGTGTAGAGTAAACGTCCTGGGTACAAGTTTGTAAAAGTGAGGGTCTACAATAGATGGTGATGTCACAGCCAGTCTTGATGTATAAACATACAAGTTTTCTGGGGGAATTCAGAAACTTATTCACACAACCTAAGTTTGTGTTACTTTGATGGCAATTAAATATACTTCAAATCCTGTGTGGTGCTGCAACCAAAATTACAAGAATAGTGCCCTCAAAGGCTCAAAGTGCTGGAAATATCCTTTCAAAGATCACAGAATTCTAGCCTGCTGAACCCCTATAAATCAGGTCATTATTTAATATTTATTCAGGGCATTTGTCTTCAACCCCTCACTCCTACACCACCACCCCTATACTGTCTTATATCTTGTACACTTATACATGAGCCAATGTCAAAATTATGTAATACAGCCAATAATATGCATGAAAAAATTTCTCAATTCTGATTGGCTGAGAGCAGCGCAGTTTTGAGGAAATACAGTGCAGAAAAAAGGAAATACAGTGCAAATTTTTAATTTTTTTCAATTTTTTAATTTGTACAAAAATCATTTTTGACTAGAAAAAAAGCTCTTCCTGTTAAATTTTTTCATGTATGTTATTTGCACAAAGCAGTTTGACTGGAAAGACTCTCTTCATGTTAAATTTTTTCATATACATTATTAATAAGTAATAGCATGATTTCTTGTGCATTTCGAAAAAACAAGCACTCGTGAGTTTTTCAAAGACCTCAAATAGCACTCGTCCTTCCGATTCGTGCAATTTTGATAGTCTTTGAAAAACTCGCTCATGCACATTTTTTCCAAATTGCACTCCAAACTATGCTATTACCTATACAAATAATTTATTTACTTATCCAGTATGTTAACGTATTTTACTACCCAAAAGTAGTGGTCCCCTGAAAGTAGTGGCCCCCAACAGTGAAAGTAAGGGGGGCCACTACTTTTGGGATTCTATGGTCATACAATGTACATGCATGTAATCTTGTGTCACAAATGCCCAGGGGATAATGTTCTAATAACTATCAAAATAATTGTCAAAGTACTTAAGGTTTTGTATCAGTTTTCCTAATTTGTACTAACATCTTACCTTCAAATAGACCAGATGCTTGCTGCATGTATTTGTGAACTAGGTAGAAAAATTCTTTGCGGGGGCCACCATCATTTACAGCCGGTTCTCTAATAAATTGGACAACTACCAGACCACTTAACCCTTCTCTTTTTACTCTCTTCATTTTTGCCATTGTATCTTCCCATATGCAACTTCTTCGTACTTTGAGTCTAATCTTATTACCTGATTCAACACAATGCAGTGATAGTTCCTTTAATTTAAAATAAACCTCTTCTTCCTCTATACTGTGCAACTTGATGTTCATCAACTTCTAATGGTACACTGACTTCATCTACTGGTAACCCCAGTAGTTCAGGTGTGCTATCATTACATGTAATCACAGATGCATAGGATCGAAGCTGATCACATAGACCTTCAGTGCTGTCATCACAGAGTCTTGTCACAGCACCTTCAATGTCTTCTGTATTTTGCAGGGCTTGTAAGATTTTCCAATCAGGTAGATGAGGGAATATGTCCTCTACTGATTTGTACCCAGAGACAGCATTTTGAGATCCTGAAGCTCTATTGCTACCAATTGTAGAATCACTGAAACTTTCATTGGTATTACTGGTGTTGTCAATGTTACAAGTGCTGACATTTGTTCCACAGGAAGCAGAAGGTTTGGTAATTGTACATGAAGCAGAATGTGTATCTGTAGTGGAGCAAGATACAGATGGCTTGCTAATGGTACATGAAGCAGTTGCAGTATCTGGGCCAAATCGCTTTGCAGCTGGTCGACATAAGCCAGTATCACTGTTCATGTAATTCTCGATTTTTTGACTGAGTTTGTTCTTTTGATTGCTCAAAATCATTTTCACTCTCATTCCCAATGTCATCATCAACAGGAAGAATGTCACTAATACCTTTGACTCTGTGATTCAGATAGTCACAAGTAGAACAGAGATACAATTTTATCCTGTTGTAAGGTTTTCCCAATTCAGATTTATAGCCTTGCAAAGTGAAAGGTTCATTGGTTTCTTTCAGCGTTTTTACTTCTGTCGTATCTGGATACAGTAACTTGTAATGACTTTGACGAACTGTTCACAATTTCGTTTGTATTGTGCATTGAATGTTTGCCTACTGCTAACTTCAAAATCTCTGTACTGTCTGCAGTCTTTCGCAGCTTCAATGCTAGACTTTTCCCTCTTGCAGGTTTCAGCAAACTCTCTTCGACCACATAACGCATACAACCAACGTTGATTGTAACAGGCAGCTCGTCATTAAGATTTGTTTTATTCTTGGTCGTTTTCTTAAAGCGAGAGACTCTATCGTCCTTTTTCTTTTCCATGAAACTGGAAAGAGTTGGGACAGACTTGCCAGAAGCTATATGTCCCATGCGGTGTCCACCATCACTAACTGAAGGCTGAGCAGAACTATCAGTGTTCTGGGTGGCCGAATTTCCCGAGGAATTTACACACTTGATGCAAAATTTGAAGTTTTCCTTCAACAAAGCTCCACAATGGCCACAAAACATTATAATTTTTTATAATCGATATACGAATGCACCAGGAAGACAAAACGGCAAGAAAAAATATATATAAAGCACATGGAAAGAATGAAACGTCGCCATGTTGATGTTGTCGATTGTCGAGTCCCAACATCGTACCCAGGCTCTTTGCTAGGCGGATAATTTGTGTTTCGGGAGATTGATTTTGTGTTTTGGGATATTAATTTGTGTTTTGGAATATTGATTTGTGTTTCGGGATATTAATTTGTTTTGGGATATTAATTTGTGTTTCGGGATATTGATTTGTGTTTCGGGATATTAATTTGTGTTTTGGAATATTAATTTGTGTTTCGGGATATTAATTTGTGTTTTGGGATATTAATTTGTGTTTTGGGATGTTGATTTGTGTTTTGGGATATTAATTTGTGTTTCGGGATATTAATTTGTGTTTTGGAATATTAATTTGTGTTTTGGAATATTAATTTGTGTTTTGGGATATTAATTTGTGTTTTGGGATATTGATTTGTGTTTTGGAATATTAATTTGTGTTTTGGGATATTGATTTGTGTTTGACCTTTCTGGGCCACCGTAAATGATAAATAGTTTTTGGAAAACCTAAGAGTAATCTCACTAAAGTTCATGTCCAAATCAAGAAGCAGTCTTTAAACGCTAGTCTGACGTCTTGAAGAGTTCAATAACATAAATCAAGTTCCTAAGTCACTTCATCTTCCCAATAGCTTGGTGGTGGTGGTGGTGGTTGGTGACTTCTTCTTGGATACCTGGTCCCTGCAGTTATTTCATCTTTAGTCTCCATCTTGCCAGGTTTGATCGTTGGCATCTCACCAGGTTGTTCTTTGTTGTGGCTCGTAGGTTGTCCGTTTGTCTTAGTAGGCTGTTTTGGCTTGGCTTTTGTCAGTACCTGATCTAGATGTCTTCTCAACACCTGTCCATCGGATGTCTTCACTGTGTATGAAACCGGTCCACTTTTATTGATGACCACTGCTGGTATCCACTTGTCATTCGAGAGTTTGCTATGGTTCTCCACCCATACTGCCTCTCCTGGGTTGAACTCTCTTTCCTTAACATGTCGGTCGTGTTGGAATTTCTGCTCTGCCTGTTTTTTTATGGCCCGGCTTCTTACGTCAGGGCAGACAAGGTCCAGTCGAGATTTCAGTTCACGGTTCATCAAGAGTTCTGCTGGAGTACGTCCCGTAGTTGTGTTGGGTGTAAGCCGATAATGGAATAGGACTCTCGCCAATCGCATCTCCATGGTTTCCCCATGCTGCTTTCGGAGCCCTTCCTTTACAATTTGGACTGCTCTCTCTGCCTGTCTGTTTGACGCTGGATGGTAAGGTGCGGTTCTCACATGTTTTTCCGTTATTCTTCATAAACGTGGGAAACTCACTACTCGTAAAGTTAGTTCCATTGTCACTCACGATCACATGTGGTAGTCCGTGTGTAGCAAATGTGATACGCAACTTGTCGATGGTAACTGCAACAGTTGCGCTGTTTACTACATGCGCCTCAATCCATTTGGAGTATGCGTCGACTATTACCAACACCATTTTGCCATGTAGAGGACCTGCATAATCAACATGCAGTCTAGACCAGGGGCGATGAGGAAATTCCCAAGGATGGAGTGGTGCTTCTGCTGACTTCTTCCTGTTCAGTAGGCACTCATTGCAACTTGACTCGAAGTTCAAGATCGGCATCACTTTTTGGCCACCACATTATAGATCTTGCTGGTGCTTTCATCCTACATATTCCAGGGTGTCCCACGTGTAATTCTTCCAACAAGGTATTATGCCCATGTGGTGGTACTACGACTCTCTGCCCTCACATAACACATCCATCTTCAACACTAAGTGCGTTCTTACCTTGGTGATGAGGCTCGAGGTTCTCTTCACCTTTCTGTAGTTTCCTGGGCCAACCTTCCAGCGTGTAGCGCATCACCTTGGAGAGCAATAGATCCCTGCTTGTCCACTGTTTGATGTTTCCAACTTTTACAGGTGTTGTTTCCAATTCCTCCAATAGGAATGTGGTACTTCCTAGCTTAGGGACTTTCACCGTTTCGTTAAGATAGGTAGGTAGGTAGGTAGGTAGGTAGGTAGGTAGGTAGGTAGGTAGGTAGGTAGGTAGGTAGGTAGGTAGCTAGCTAGCTAGCTAGCTAGCTAGCTAGGGAGCTAGGTAGGGAGCTAGGTAGGTAGCTAGCTAGGTAGCTAGCTAGGTAGCTAGCTAGGTAGGTAGCTAGGTAGGTAGCTAGGTAGGTAGCTAGGTCGGTAGCTAGGTCGGTAGCTAGGTCGGTAGCTAGCTAGGTAGCTAGGTAGCTAGGTAGCTAGGTAGCTAGGTAGCTACAATCCGAGAATAATTCATTGGGACACTAAAGCATCAATTAACTTCCTTCTTGCTTATTGCACTATCGTGGGATAAATAACGTTGCTTTACCCCTCCCCCATCTCCCACCAATCAATGTTGATTTCCAGGTGACACTTCTGAGTCCTAAAAAACAAAAATTCGGTCGCAACCTTGATCGGAGGGGGAAGGGGAGGGCACATTTTAAAGATAAATCGCGTGCGCACATAAGTCTCTTGACATACGCTGTGTCCCAATGTAATTATTCCGCAAAAATATCCAATATCAATGAATTGAAATTACGCACTGCCAAAATAATAAATAACGGATAAAAGGCAAACGGTGGAACTAAAAAAGTGAACGGCAGAATTATAAACGAATTACTTCAACATTTCAATGAACGAGTTTTCGCTGTTGCGAAGACCGCAACAATTGATCAAACGATCGTACGTCTACCGAACCGAATTGACTGTGTGATGAAAAGGGAGTCGAACAAAATACTAAACCCACACTCATAGGTTGTTCTGGTTTACTTTTACTATCCGTGTCCACTTCAGTTGTTCTAAATAAGCACAAAACAGTAGGAACTTATGTTTTATTTGGCCCGCGTATTAAATGTCAACCTAACAAAATAAAGGTAAAGACTGCATTTATAATTAGCTGTGCTATTATAATGGCTCATGCACAGTACTCCATGCTTTTACTGCGTATTTCTCGCATAAACGCTTTCTAAATAACTGTCTCTATCAGGCTTATAATACAGATAAAGTGCTATATGCTGGCAACAATGAGGTAGCAAAATATCTAACTTAAACCGTATTTTTAACAGTACTCCATCTACGGCATAAATAATAATATAATTAGATTGTTTTTTAAATTATTACCACGATTTTGGTGGAGTACTGTTATTTATATGAGTAAAACAGTCTGTACAACAATAATTCTGCGCTTACAGGGAAGATTAAGTTAATATCTATCACTTCAACAAAAGAACTGTCTAAAGAAGACTCAATTCTTTCGAATATAGACCTATTTTAGTGGAGTACTGTGGTGGAGTACTGTGTCGGTCAACCGATACGAATCGGAAGCAATCGGAAAATTATTTCACTGATGCTAATAGTCATCCCATAGTCGTTAATAGTAACCCTGACCTTCATTGAGTGTGTAATCAATGAAAATGTGACCCTGGTATTAATATTTATGACTTGCACATATTTCAGACAATCCGAGAATAATTCATTGGGACACTAAAGCATCAATTAACTTCCTTCTTGCTTATTGCACTATCGTGGGATAAATAACGTTGCTTTACCCCTCCCCCATCCCCCACCAATCAATGTTGATTCCAGGTGACACTTCTGAGTCCTAAAAAACAAAAATTCGGTCGCATCCTTGATCGGAGGGCGAAGGGGAGGGCATATTTTAAAGACAAGTCGCGTGCGCACAGAAGTCTCTTGACATACGCTGTGTCCCAATGTAATTATTCCACGATTGTCGGTAGCTAGGTAGCTAGGTAGCTAGGTAGGTAGGTAGCTAGGTAGGTAGGTAGGTAGGTAGGTAGGTAGGTAGGTAGGTAGGTAGGTAGGTAGGTAGGTAGGTAGGTAGGTAGGTAGGTAGGTAGGTAGGTAGGTAGGTAGGTAGGTAGGTAGGTAGGTAGGTAGGTAGGTAGGTAGGTAGATAGATAGATAGATAGATAGATAGATTAATGATCATTACATAGCAGCCAGAAGACTGAATTGCGTAATTAAAATTGACGTGATTATGGAATAGACAACTGAGTATAATAAGATCAGAATATATACAATATAAGATAAAACAGAATAAGAATAGATACATGTACATATATGAGATAAATTTATGATCAAGTCCAAAGTTTAAGTTTAAAATTATACTTCCATGCCCATACACATGGATGGCACGAAAGTTCGTTTGTAGCGTTCAGTGTTAATAATTGGGTGATTAAATTTATGGCTGTTTCTCAAGCTGTACCTAGGGACGTGTTTTGGAGGAAGGATGCTATAGAGTTTATGCCCAGGTTTAGATATGGAATTAAAGACTTTGTTACAAAGTAGGGAGCGCCTAGTAGCCAGTGGTGACAAATCGAAATTAGATAGAGTCATAAGATACGCCTGGATTAATAATGGACAAGGCTCTCTTTTGGACTTGTTCAATTTCTTCGCATAAATAATGTGGTAAGGCATGATGAAAACCAGACGAACCATATTCGAGCAAAGGTCTAATAGTTGAGCAGTAAAAATTCTTGATATCCACAAGTGGGACCCATGCACGTTTAAGCAAAACGAAAAAGAACAAACGTTTGTTAGCCTTCTTGATGGATTCGCTAATATGGGGAGCCCACCGGAGGTCGTTCTTGTAAGACATTCCCGTTAATGACGATGGGTTCGAAGGCCTGTTGGTTTTTCCTAAAGTCGATAATCATTTCTTTGCATTTGTCAGGATTGAGTTGCATGAGATTCTGTTCTGACCACTGTGTTACGGCTGATACGGCATACTGGATATTACTATGAGAACCTCTTGGGTTGATCTCCTCGATAGTAGTATCGTCCACATATTTCAAAGTATTAAAATTTGGGACTCGGAGATCGTTGGTCATGAGAAGGAATAACTAGGGGCCAAGTTTGGTCCTTTTGGGAACTCCAGAAGGTACACATCGCCACTCAGACAAGCAATCGGATGAGAGCTTCACATGTTGTTTGCGGTCGTACAGGAAGTCTACGACCAGCGTGCCACACCATGGGGAATCGGTAAGCTATAAATTTTCTGTACCAGAAGATGATGGTCGATCAGGTCGAAGCCCTTTCTGTAGTCAAAAAGAACAATTCTCACAGCAGCACCGGAACTGTCAGTTGATTGGGCCCAAACATGAAGCATTGATATTAGGGCATGGGTCGTACAAGATTTCAGATAGCCCCAAATTGATCAGGATCAATCACGCTTAAGACAGCAGGCCCGATGTAAGTCACCACAACAACGTCCTCCGCTAATTTTGAAATCGCTGGAGTAAGGGATATTGGGCGAAGGTGTTTGTTGACATCGATGATGGGTTTCTGTTTGGGCACAGGCACCACGTCAGCTTGCTTCCATGAATGAGGCAATTTCTGCTCGGTAAAGGTACTGGTCAGAATATAGGACACAGGTCGAGCAAGAATTGAGGCATATTCTTTCAAAATCCAATTTGGTACACCATCAGGGCCACTGGGATTGAGGCTCGTCATCGCAGATAGAACAGAAGTCTCGGATACAGTAGGTACTTCGGTGTTGACTTAAAAGGGTGGGAGGGCATCCAAACTTCGAAAAGACTCCATAGGTTCAAGGAATGAGTTATTGATCAGGTTAGCAATAGCTGTAGGAGATAAGTTTTCTGTGCCGGGAATATGCAACAGGGAGAAAAGGTCCTCTGGGCCAGATGCTGGTGACATACCTGCAATCCACTCTACGGCGTTCCACCATTGACGAGGCTTGGTATGTTTAAGCTGGTGCACCTTTGCGGTAAAGAACTTGCTGCAACAAGTTTTACGTTCACGATTAACTAGGTTTCGATAGTGTTTGAAAAGAGCACTGTCACCGGAGATAAACGCTTTCTGGTGGAGCTTAATAATTTTCTTGAATTCAGGAGAGATCCATGGAGGGTCATTTACATGCAGTTTAGTTCGTTTGATTGGCATGATGTTATCCAAACCGATTTTAATCAGGTCAACCAGGAGCTTTAGTTTGTTCTCACAACCAACCACAGACTCCACTAACAACCAGTCAATTGAACCAAGATACCAACCGAGTTCAGACTTCCTACTGCTACGGGTATCTCTTCTCACCACAATTTTCCTACTCGGGCCGTCACGACGAATCCTCTCTTTAGGGTACAAAGTTACAACATTGTGGTCGGATAGACCTAGTGGAGGCAAGATTTGCACTGAGTCTTTATTGTATAACTGAGGTAAGTTGGTCAATATGAGGTCCAAGATATGACTTCCCCTTGTTGGCGCGCAAACAAGTTGCTTCAACTTGAATTGGGTGGATAGATGATTGATTTTTAACCTGTTGAAGTCACCAGATATTATAATACCGCAGCCAGGATAAAGCCCTTCGATAGCTGTGATTGTATGGGATAGATAATTTAACATGGCACCGTCGTTAGCGCTTGGAGGGTGATAAATAAGACCATTCACGACACATGGAGTTCCACGGGGCAGCCTTTTTGGTCTGAGATGGACTCAAGGAGCTTCAAAATCATGATCTTGTAGATGATCCAATGGTTTAAATTGGATTGAGTTATTTATGTAGAGACCAACCCGACCATGCATACCAGGAAGGAAGGCGTTGTTAATGTTATTATGTAACCAAGTTTCAGTGAAACATGCTAGATCAGGCTTAATATCTGTAATAAGACAATGAACTTCGTCCATTTTCGGTGCTAATGACATAACATTGGCCAAAAGAAGACTTTCATTGCTGATAGATCTAGGTAATGATTCAGAAGAGTAATTAAGCGGTGAAATTAGGGAAGCGGAATGGGTGCTTATATTGCTAGCATTCAAGATGACGGATTGAATATTTGATGAGCCAAAGGAAGATGTTTGTAAGTTAACTTCTTGTATCTCAGCTACAGAATGTAAAATAGGAGTGACATTGTGGGATTGCTGCGAAGGTATTACGTCTTGTACACCAGAAATCGACGAAGACAAAATAGATTTCGGTTTCCTCTGGCCAGCACGACAGCCTCGTTGAGTCGGTCTTGTGCTTGAAATGCCTTGACCAGTCAATCGCCAGAGAGTGTTGCCGAGCGGTTTCGGTGAACATAACGATGAAATAGCCTTCAAAAATGTTCTTGAATAAGTGACAACCATCTGTGGATAGTAGATATGGAAGCGTTGAGCGACAAAAGACAAGAAAACTTAAAATATTTTGGAGCAATAAAAACTATGTGCAGCCAGTCAGGTGCATGACTGGCTGCACATAGAATGCAGATGCCTTGAGCCGAGGGGGAGTCGGCTCAAGGCATCTACATTCTCGTTTTCTGCACCTTTCTTGTACTGAATTGTATACTCATCCTGCTAACATCAATGCCCATCTTCTGATTCGGTCTGCAGCCATGCTGGGAATAGGCTTGTGTTCTCCTAACAATCCAAGCAAGGGTTTGTGATTAGATGGTGAAAGGAATTCCATACAAGTATTGGTGAAATTTTCTCACTCCAAAAGTGACAGCAAGTCCCTCCTCCACCTGTGAATAATTCTTCTCAGCTGGCTGCAAGGTACGGGATGCATAAGAGATAGGGCGCTCTGAACCATCTTCCATTCTGTGTGCAATCACGGCTCCTAGGCCATAGGGTGAGGCATCACATGACACTATCACCTCTTTTGTGCTATCGAAGTGCACAAGTAGTTCTGATGATTTGAGCATCTCCTTTGATTTTGAAAATGCTTCCTCTTGATTCACTTGCCATTCCCAGTCTCTTTATGCAACAGTTTGTAGAGTGGGTGAAGTTCTTTAGCCAAATTAGGTAAATAGCGATGATAGTAATTGAGCATACCCAGGTATGACTTTAGCTGTGTTACATTCTCTGGAACTGGGGCATCTGCAACAGCTTTCACTTTCTCCTTCACTGGCTGGATACCCGCACTACTGATCTTCTGTCCCAAGTAAACTACTTCATCAGCGAGGGAGACACACTTCTTCTGGTTCAGTTGAAGACCTGCCTTTGACAGCCTGCGAAGTACTTCCTCCAGATTAATAAGGTGGGTTTCTCTAGTTTCCCCAGAAACTAGAATGTCATCAACTCTAACTACCACACAGGGGATTCCCTGTAACACATTTTCCATTACCCTTTGATAAATTCCCGGGGCACTAGAAATTCCATAAGGGGGCCTATTGTACTTAAATAGTCCTTTATGGGTGTTAATGGTTGTAAATTGTTTACTTTCTTCACTCAACATGAGTTGTTGGTATGCCTGACCCGTATCTAACTTAGTGAACTGTTGACCCCATTCAGTGTAACATACAAATCTTCAGACTTGGGTATGGGATAATTGGCCAACTTGGACACTTTGTTGACGGTCATCTTATAGTCCCCACATATCGTCAACAAGGTCTTCCTGCACTTTAACAAGTTTTTGGGAAAAGACAAATGAAAGTTTGCATGTGCATAAAAGGAAAAGAATAAAATTTAATTCCAAACAGTTTTGATCTACATCATACTATACACTAGGTTGTTTAAATACAGCTTGTTGTACCTTGATACCCAGCATGAATTATGGGAAACAGTGATACCGCCTTTGTAGATAGACCTTTGTGACTCTGAATTTTTCAAAAAATTAAACTTACAAAGGTTCATCTATTAGATAGACCTTTGTGACGCTGAATTTTTTAAGGAATTAAAGTTACAAAGGTTCATCTACAACTACACATTTCTGAAAGTTTAATTTTTTGGCTATTTACACAACAATATAACTAAACATATCTATAATAATGTTGAACACATTATTTTAACAGCAGAATGTTTAAAATGCACTTGTTCCTGCATTATTACTAACTTGGATAAACTTATCAAAGATGAAGTTCAAGGACTTTACTGTTATGACTCCATCAATTTTAAACTAGTAGTGACATAAAGTCTTTGTCACCGGCAGGCATGAACTTTATCATTGACCTGATATCAGCTTTCTTAGCTTGAGGAAGGCCTTCACCTGCTCTTGCAACTTCAGGTTCAGGGACTTGGTATTGCAGGTTGTTTTTGACCTTGCTTCTTGTTAATTGTCGCTCCACCACATTCTTCGTCACCCATTTATCTGAAAACTGCGTCTTGTAGTTGAGAACCTTTGGTTCCACTTGCTTGTAGAGCAGAGCCTTAACTTGGGTGAATGGCACCCTGTCATATTTTCCCTGACGAGCAATGGATGCAAAATCTTTGAAATCTTGTGATTTAATTTGGATGATCTTCAGTGGTTTGCTTCTGTTAACTTTCTTTAACATCCGTAACAATCCAACGGGGCTATATATTTCACTGTGATGACACACAGCCTCGATCTGGCTATGCAGGTTGTCTACTTCTTGAATGGTAGAATGCCCGGGCTCGCAATATTTATGCTCTATGGACACAATCTCGGGGTGATTCTTGAGGAACAATGAGAATGGTAACATTCAAACCAGCTGATAAATATTCTTTCTTTGTGTTCTTCCTATTGTAGAGGGACTCCACACGAGGCAAAGAATTCATATGTGCACGGATTCCATCCTTCACTTCTTGTGAAACTACATTATTTGCGCTCTTCCCCCATTGCAAATTCCTGTGTGTTCCACACATTTTCTGCTTGTTCATTTTTTTTTGTTTGTTTGGCATTTTTTCCACTGATGGTGCCTTTCTTGCGACTAGCTGTTTCAGCTCTTGACCCCTTTGTCGATTCTTGCATTGTAGTTTTGCCATAGAAGTGCAATTTCTCATTGTCACTCATTCCCCAGAACTCTTTGAAGATGGCAGATCTATCTTCCCCACTAATATTAGAACTACATCTAAACTTACATTTAGTACAGTCTTTTTTAGTTTTTACAGACCTTGCAGCCTGTTCATTTCCTCGACTATTGATATATTTTTCTCCAGATTGCCTTTTGTTCTTTCTAATGTTTTTTTTCCAACTTGCCGGGTGACGCTTCCGTTTTCGAGTGAGCAGAATACCAGTGCACTTGTGAATGTGGACAGTTCGTTCTTCTTGCTCTACTTGATCAGGATCATTAGGTCCATCAGGCTGATCTGTCACCGCAGAATTTTCTTCCATGTTAATTTGTTTATTGGTGATCAGCACACTTTCATCATCTAAAAAATTTATAAACTTCACTCTTGACACACTATAATTCATGGTGCAATAAGATACAATATTTAGGAGCTGTTTACATGAACCCGGCTATGGAAACATCTCAGTCCAGTTAGCCGGGTGCCCCGTTTGACTAAAGTAAGATCCCAGGTCAGCGCAGCTAGCCAGGCTCATGTAAACAGTCCCTAAACCATATTTCACCCTGTAACACCAAGGGGTTTTCACATTGACAAGTAAAATCGTCTGGCGTTAGCCAGAGTAAAATAGTCTGGCCTTAGCCAGGGTAAAATAGTCTGGTGTTAGCCAGAGTAAAATACTATAGTGATACCACAGGCATTACAGGGTTAAAAATCAGGATATAAAAATCAGCAAAAAATATTAACCTTACCATCATTGGAACTATCATCAATTAGTTCTTGTTGTGGGTCATAATCGTCGTCAAGATCTAAGCTATTTTCATCAAGATCTGAGCTATTTTTAAGATCTGAGCTATTTTCATCAAGAACTGAACTATTTACATCACTGTTTTCTTCCATAACAATATCATCATTATCTGTCCTAAATATTTGTGTAAAATTCAACGTTATGCAGTGGTCGATTCCTAATATTATTCTTATAACATATTTAAGAATCAAAGAAAATCAAAGGCTTATTTTCTTCTTTATAGATATGAGTAATTTGAGATAAATATTATAAAAATACTAGTTTAAATAATACAGAACCAAGTTCGCTAGCTTGGGGTTATGTAGCAATTTGTAAGGCTTTAAAAATAAGATTAGGGTCTGTCATGGTTCTTAACGAATGTCTTCTTAGTGCAAGTGAAAAGAAAACCAGCTTACCTTAGTAATAAAGCGACAACTTCGTTCAGGTTCAAACCACGCTTTCTGGTGGCCATCTTGAAATGCATGATAGACCTTTGTAGCTCCGAAATTACGCTAAATTATGCACGTAGACCTATGTAGATTGCCGCTGACCTCAAAATATTCACAATACACGCATAAATTAGCAATGGAGATAGACCCTGTTAACTTTAACGCGGTTTGAGACATGGACCTCAAATCTGACAAATTAGTCAGATGGACCTTGTTAACCCTCAGCTGACGATATGCGTACACTCCCATCCTCTTTTACTATGGGGACAATGGGTGCAGCCCACTCACTAAACTGCACAGGTGTAAGGGTCCCTCCTTCAACTTGTTTCTCTAATGATTTTTCAATTTTCTCCTTGTGATTTCCCCCACAGCGAGAACATGCTATTGGTTTCCATTTACCTCGGTCATCCTGCAGTCGATTTACCAAACCGTCTTTTCCCTCTGCATCGATCTTGGAGTTGTGTGATAACTCTCGTGCGTTCTTCTCGGCCGTTTCCAAAGCCAAAGCGATTTCACGAGCCGTTTTGAATGTGAGTTTGGTTTCAGCTAATAACTTCTTTTGAATTACATCATTCCTAGCTCCACTCAGCAGCCGGTCGCGTAGCATTTCATCAAGCGTTGTTCCGTACTCGCAATACTGAGCAAGTTTTCTGAGCTCTGCCAAAAAATTGGCAATGGATTCATTGGGCTTTCTTTCTCTTGTATTAACTATCTCATCAAACGAAGTGTCGGACGGGTTGCTTGGTACTAATAAGTTTTGGATGACTTGGTAAGCTTTTCCTCCCATTTTTGTTAAGAGAATAGCCTTCTTTTTCCCGTCATTCGTGATGCCATTCGCAATGAAGTAAAAATTCGTACGCTCGACATACAGTTGCCAGTCGTATCTTTCAGGATCAAATGCACAGATTTGTCTGTGCTTGGCCATTCGTAACTGCGTTCATCGTGGGTTGTTTCCGCCTCGTTGCCAATGTAAAGTTTGTAAGAAGTTTCTTTATTCACAATGATCCTAACGATCCACCACTATAAAAAACTCTAAACTCAACTACTGCTTCCCCATACCCACGTGACATACTAGTGGTGTGACACATGACATCACATCACAAATACTACACTTGCCTAAGGGCTTAATCTCCTGAATAACCCCTAACTAGAAATACATTAATGCAAACCCCTCGTGTTCATTGTTTATTATTATTAATGCACTCTGCCTTCAATTCCAGGGGCGTATCACTGAACCCTTAAATTATGTTGGTTACTCCAGACAAAGGAATTGGCTTCACACAAAATGGCTAAAATTGGTACCCTGTTCCAAACTGAAAGAAAGGAGTAAATGACTGCCAGCATATAAGAACAGACCTTGCACCATATCAAAAGTGTGATAATTATTACACCGGTACCCTCTTCCAAACTAAAAATGAAAACTATTCCCTTTCCAGTGGCACATCCCTGCATAGTCAATATATGGGAGTCCCGTACCTCGCATTGTAGCATACCAGTACAAATTATATTGTCCTTTTGCACAAAATGCAATATTTTGACAACCCAGTTGTATTGCTGTTTACCACAGCAAGTATGTGACTAAATTAGCAACCAGAAATTTTTCAGCTTTAGGTAAACAGTACCTCGAACAGTACTGTAGATAAATCAATGCCCCACTCCCAGGCATAAAAAGTTTGCAAATTATGCCTGACATTCCAGGGAGGAATAGCTAGGCATTACTCCAATTGATGAACTTATAATAAATCATAATGCATACATCTAGAAATATAAAAACTATACAAAACAATGTGCAGTACAGTGAATCTATGAAAATGTCAAATACATGATTGTACAGTACATGTATGCCACCAACAATTCCTACACAGAGATATATTGTTTAAATACGTTTTCTTTTGTTATTAATAAATAAATGTTTTAAAGAATATCTCTGTACCTTCGTACCATCTCTCAGTCACGAATTCAAGTTTTTCTCTTCACTGTCTCTTCTCTTGTGCTATTCTTTTTGCTGTGTTTTCTGGCATAATTTCTAGCCTCTCTCTTCACTGTTCCTCTCTCTGCTGATGTAGTTCTAGACACCGTGTTTAGCCTTAATATTGCGAGTCACTCTTTTCATTCCCTCGACTATGAACTCTGATGTAATTTTAGATGCTGTGTTTTGTTTTCCTCAAGTCACTTTACTGTAGTTCTCTTGTATCTTGCCCTGGCCTAGTGCTGTTCGACCTGTTCCCTTCGTTCGTTCGCTTGTTTCTTTCGCTTGTCTTTCCCTTGAATACGTCTCAACATTTCTAGCTAGCCTATCAACATTTTTTCTTCTCCGAACTTTTGTAGTTTTGTACTCAAACTCGAACGAAAATGATGTTTTTGACGTAGAAAACTACACTGAAACACGTGTACCCTTTTAACCACCATCACCCCACGGATCCCCAACATGGTCTCTGTTGATCATTACATATAAATAAATAAATAAATATATATATATATATATATACACACACAAATGGATACTCCAAACCGCCAACATGGGTACAATCCCCAACCGGACTTACCGCCCACTCTGTCGGGATTAGTACCCTCGCGTTGCGATGCCCGCTTCGCAAACCACACGAACACGAGGGGATGAGTTTATCTTTTGTCTCCTGCACGTGCACTGAAGATAAATATGCAAATATCACACTTAGTAACAGAAAGCGTAGCAACGCTTTCAAAGTAATAAATCACTTTGCCTTTAGTTCTTATTTTGACACTTACAATCGTTCTTCTTTTCACGACTTCTCAAAGTCATTCCTCATTCTATCTTGCTATGATTTCCCTCAAAAAAGGCCTTCCGAACCATATTTAGTTTTAAGTAATATTTAAAACCGGGATGTTTGGAGGAAATGTGGCGGCATGGGAGGAGACAAAGTGTATTAATGAAACGGGACTAATTATGAAATAAAAGTCACTCCTGGACACATTTGGTCCTTGAGAATCTAATGTAATTTAAGTTGTCACTAAAACCCTAAACGTTTTAATTTCTTTAATTAAGTAAACTGTGAATCACACTTGTTTCAGTAAACATCAATTCAACTGGTTGATAGGGTATGTCATTATTGGGTAACTACACCGGTTAAGATGCATAAATTAATAAGACCACAAATAGCGATGTCATGGGTGGTGCTCTTTGCACCACCCGCACCACCCGTCATAGAACCCCCCTTCTCTATACTACTGGCGTATGTTTATTATAATTCTAGTATTCTGAATGCTTCATTTAAAATCAATAGGCCTTTTTAATAACAGAATAGAGTTTTAAATTAAGCTTACCTTTGAAGAATCCATTTGACAACTTGAATATCGATGAATAGATATGCTAAATAACCGCCGTTTGGAAAAGAAGCGCGAAAGTGAAAAATTTGAACCATTGGCAACCGCTGGTCAAACAATCGTGTTTCCATTCTCATACCCAGGCCGTTAATCGGTGGTGCATGGCCATCAATCGCCATGTGTTCTGGTTTTAAATCACATATATTGGTTTGACAGTCAGGTATGCTTTTTTCATACATATTACTGATAATACTGTAATACATGTAGTATATAATACTGTACTGAGGTTCTATATTCAATTTTAATCGCCAATCATGGATCGAACGTAAATTTGGACAGTTGGTAACTGGTCAGATATTACTCTTGAATAGCTTGATTTAGGTTTAGTCACTGATCTCATTTTAAGATTAGGGCAGTTTGTTCATTACCCTGGCCCCAGGGCACTTGTGGCGCCGCGCTCCATATCTCAAGACGGCCTGACTTTAGGTTGGTTGTAGTGTTTTTACTGTAGATCGTGTCTGAGCTGAGATTCAGTTCATGCCGGCCTAATCTCAGGTCGCCTGCTAGATAGCCTCCCTCGCAGTCGTGTCCAGTCACCACATTCCATTTCTTTGTTCTAATAACCAATTATATTTTAGTTATTGTGTAACGGAAGACCAATCACGGAAGGGTAAATTTCGTAAACAAACCAATTTCCCTCCAAATTTTAACTCCTCTTCGTGTGATTGATACATTATTAAACATATTTAAGTCGCTAAATGGACTTGTACGATGGAAGAAACTCAAAAAAAAAATTATCAGCGTTGATATGAGATGCTTTGTGTGCAACAATATGCCACCACAGAAAGAGAGAGTTAGAATTTTTGGTAAAGTGTCGGTAGACATAGATGCGAGTCCGTACTGCACTAACGAGTTATTTGTCTGTTAAAAACTGCTACAAGCGTTTGCTGCGATTTGAAAACGTCGAGAAAAGTTTACAATCTATAAGAGAGGAAATCAGAGGTGATATTAACAAAACTGGCCGATTAAGTGTGAAAAGATTGCAAAAAGAAAATAACACTGGGAACAGTCCAAGCCAGTCTGTAAATCCTATGAAACGTATGAAGGTAAATGACTTGTCAGATAGAAGATCCTTATCAACTAGTGTACGATGCGTTTCCGACGCAGGTCTACAACCAATTTCCTCGAACACGTTTGATGTTGACTTCAACTCCCCCCATCGTTGACTACAAATACTGACTGTAAAGTAACATTGTCCATCGACTGTCCATCGAAAAGGGTTAACAAAACACTTTCTACGGACTTTGAAGCTCTGGGAAAGGCTTTGGTTCATGGTCCTCCACAGAGGATTGCTAAAGCAGTGATGAAATGTAATGTGACATCTAGCTGGCTTAGTTGGGGAGAATGCCCTCCGTGCTATTTCTACCGAAGTGAGTGACTTTGTTCCAAAAAAAACCCGCCCCTGTTGAGGAAAACGACTAAGCAGGACCTGGAAAACTACAGCATGCAGGCAATCTGCGAGGAATGGGAAAGTAGGGCGACGATCTTCTTCGCCTTTCTAATCACAGTTGCTTCTTCCGGTAGCGTTCAAGACGCGAAATGGTTACCGAGTGTTGCACTTGCTGGGTCTATCACTCTATCCTGCTGAAACAGAGAAACTCGCACATGAATACCACCACTGCTAGCGCAATGGGTATTCCCTTAAAGACTGGATCGGCCGAGGTAAATAAAAACATATTTCATACTTTTTTTTTGAAATCGATGTGATATATTATCACAATAACTAGGAGTTCTTATCAGAAGTGAAATGCTGCCTTTGCAATGCGGAGGATAGAAACAATGTCTGCAACGGAGGCTTTCTTTGAAGTTGACAGAGTCATGGGTGCATGTCAATATGCTATGAAGAGGCATACATCACACTTTTCGGAGAAGGGGGATTGCTTTTAGTGTCTGATAACGTTGTCATATTGGTTTATAAAACAATGGTTACCACAGTATTATAATACTGTGATGACTATTGTTTTATAAAACAATATTATAGTAAAAAAGTATCCTTTTTATAGTATATACTATAGTATACACATATATACTATAGTTTACATATTAATACTGTAGTTGAAAAAGGTTTTAGTACCGTTGGTACAATGAGTGATCATAGATGAAGTGGACATTTGCATGAATATGTACCACAGCAGGATAATCGTACAGAGTGATTTAGTTATTAAAGTGTCAATAACTTGTGTGAACTTTATTAAAAGGTCAACATGGAATACAAGTGAACAAGAACAGAAATGTAACAGGAACAATAAGAAGTAGAACAGGAACAATAGAAAACAATGTTATTTTAGTTCTCATGTATACTAGCAATTCAGCTGTATTTCAATGTCCAGAAGTTTAACATCAATTACTTTGTTTGTCTGGGTATATCATAGGTGAGAGTTAAAGTGTGACTATCCAACTCGAAGATGCGTAACAGGAACAATAAGGAACAATGTTACTTTAGTTGTCATGCATACCAGCAGTTCAGTTGTGCTTAAATGTCCAGAATGTCCTTAAATATCATAGGTGATAGTTAAAGTATCTAACTCCAAGATGCTTTCAATGAGGTTTTCTTCTGATGGTGTTTCGAGAAGATCGCATAAGATCTGCAACTTCTTTACACCATCATTGAAAATGGAGAGCCGAAGTTTCTGCTGAGGATCACCATTACTTTGGACATAAATTCGCATGTACCATTGCGTGTTGCAGTGACTGGGTGTTTGTAACAGTTTACAAGTGTCACAGAACACCAATTTACCTTTCATGACAACTTTTTTGTGACACGAACAACAGCACTGGTTCTTTGTTACGTTTGTCCCTCCCAGGACCTCTGCTGTTGTCTCAATTGTGGTAGATACAACATCTACAATAGGAAGGATTCCTGTGAATGGTTCAGCTGGTGTTATAGTCTTTTGTAACCTTAAATAGGTATGCTGCATCTTGTTCGATTGTATCAGTGTGGCCACCCCAACTTATTGCAACAGTAAATCTCTGAACACCAGTTCAGAACTTATACCTTGTACTCGCTGATTAACAGTGAGTTTAACAACTTTATCAAACATTTTATAAGTTTGATATCCTTTTTCACCAACAGCACTTGCTGGTTTAGCATGATAAAGAGGCTTATCTGCTACAGGTGGTAACTGACCTGGGTCATCAATTAAGATCAGAGATTTTCCCCCAAGAACTTTGTTATGGCATCCTGTTGCTCATCGACCAAGCATGGAATATTCATCAATAAGAATATAATCAACTCTTTTGACTCTCTTATAACCTTAAAGACTTTCTTTTAATCTACACAGACTTTGGCCTGTTAGATCTTTTTTACCCCTTGATTCAATGGGTAATTTTAACCGCGAGTGTATGGTGTGATACCTCTTGTATTATAAGAGGCTTTATCAGTCGTTGCAGTAGCTGCACATTTATCTCGCAGAAGGTTGTGAATAGCATTAATAAGGTAACTCTTACCGGTACCATCCACACCAATAATAATGAGGCATAATGGCTCTTTTTCACATGAATTATCACCAAAATGTGACTTAACAATAATATAAGCACGTCGTTGCATTTCACTAAACTGTTTATATCTACAACGTCATACTGCTCATTCATGATATACCTTGCCAGAAATCGTAACCCCGGCGCCCACTGTGAACGGACAGCAGAAGCGCGGCATCGGCCGTAAATGGTCAGCAGTAATACCCTTTTGAAGTACTGAATTTTCTGAAGAATGGCCGATAGATCAAGGGGTGCAAAGCCAGCTATTTCGTATGCTGCTTTGCATAATTTGTGCAATATCCATTCGGAGAAGAAAAGAAGGCAACCAAGAAAAGCAAAATTGAAGTTTTTTGAAGCAGAGAGGCTGATCGCAAGGAGAAATGGACGGGCAACGGTACTTGTAATTTGATTTTAAATTCTGTAAATATTTGTTTCGATTGACAAACATTTTATATACCAGCCAGGTACAACTTTCAGTCTATTCCGCACACTTTTAATTTCATTTTAGAGAGAATACCTAGTGAAATGGATTGGTTATCCGACATTTGAGTCTAGCTGGGAACCAGAAGAAAATTTAAAGAGGCTTTGCGGAGGTAATTATATTATATCATTTTTATTATTTCCAGTAATTGCAAGTACAAGACAGGACAACTTTACTTTGTAAAACTGTATACATATAATACATATTATTATAAACGAAGTACTGTGTTGTGTTTAATACAGGAGTTACGATCATCCACAACCAGAGTCTAAAAGAATAGATGAATGCTGTCTATTCTTCCAGTCAAACATTCTTCAGGGACTCAAGTCTCCTGGAGTTGATGCACATGTTTATGTGCCGTTTTACCTCGATGTATGGCGATATCGTTCGCGGGACAGAGGCAGAGCAGCCAATGAAAGGGGAGCCTTTCTTCTAGAGAAAAATGACTTGGACAGGTTTTCTTGCTTACCTAGTCATTGGTATTACTTTTTGAACCAACATGGGGAGGGAGTCGCAATTGACTTCCCAGTCAAAGTAAGGCCATTTCTCAGCAGGTCAGCTGCTAAAGATTTTGTGGTGGGGGGTGATGGAACACTGAAAAAGGCTCCAATCCTGTATTGTGAGAAACTAAGTGTATATTTTGTAAAAAGGGGATGTAATATTAATAATATATAAAAAACGTTTATAATACTTATGCACCATGCAGTCAATGGTTTGCCTCAGGGGAAGGGGATTAAGCATACCCACAGGATTTGACAACAATGCGTTTCCCCTTTTCATGAATTTGACAACTATAAGCATATCCGGAAGATTGTCATGTTTCACTACGTGGGACTTATACCTCTACAGCAACCTGTCTTATACTTTGTTGTTTGAACTAGAAGTTTTTTCTATAGGTGGGGAAATATGACATATACTTTGTCAGACTTAAAAATCTTGCTCCCAGTGAGGAGATTGACCAAACTTTCAAAGTGAAATATCAAATCCCATGGGTATGCCCCCTCCCCCTCCCCTAGGGCATATAGTTACACTAATGTTTTTAAAATTCTCGTTTTTTTGTGTTTTTAATATATATAAAATTCTAATTGGAAGTGGTGGGCAATCACCGGAAGATAAACTTTGTAAACAAACAGATGGGCATGTTACCAAGTGGGCTTATAGCTGCCTGGCTGTGCTTTATGAAGCAGCAAAAATGACATCCTTCAAAAGTTGTCTACGTTTTTCCACATTCCTAACTCGAGTTGTAACACCCATCTCCCTCAGTTTCGCTTTAAGTTCTGCCTCATTTAAGTCGTAACATTCTCCTAACCATCATCCCGGGGGGTAACGCTAAGTCGTGGTCTTTTTTGCCTTTCTTCCATTATCCCCTCATTCCAGTATGATGCATCCTGTTGCTTGTACTCTCTGGGTTTTCGGTCAAACAGGATCCTGTAGGTCATCAAGTCTTTTTACGGCTTGAAGCCCATCTTTACACGCATCATACTTGTTGCTTGTTTGGTGGTAAAGTCATCAAATGGCATCATTTACCTTCTGAACCCCTTGCCCGGTAAAACATTTAACACCACTTGTGACTAAAAAGAATGGCATATGATAGCACAGCATGTGCATATATGGAGTGATGTTGGATTTTCCATAGCCATCTTCAATACCACCAAGGGTTAAAAAAAGTTTTACCCATTCTGTTGCCTACAAGATATAGAACACACACCCATAAGAAAGTGTAGAAATAACATACAAGTAGGTTTTTACACTTTATCATTAGGTACTCACCTGTCAAAAAAATTGTTCAACTGTTTCCTCCGAAGGGCTCCATGAGTTTACAACACTTCTAAAAATATGACAGCCAATGTCACGTAGTATAGTTAACCAATGTTTATTGTTGCTAGGTTTACTTCCACACCTCTCTCCAGACAGATTTTATAATTTAATAATTGTACTAATACAGTACAATAGAGGCAAGTTAAGTGGGATAATAAGTTGAATTACCTTCCAAATTTTAGTTACAGTATCAAGGGTAGCTGATGAAACAAATTCTGCAAATGTGTTGGGCAGGTCGTAAAGAAGCTTTTTCTTATTGTCTTGCATGGCTTTTGGATAACAGGCATTCATAAATAATCATCCCTCATCCAGTATTCATGGATGAGCAAGGTTGAATAAAGGGTATTAAATCAATGGTAAACATTCCTCATGAAGCAGAATACCTGTTATTCTGAGCATTAAATGTAACTCTTCAGGAACAATGTTGCATAGTGGGATTCTGATAAGTGGAGGATGAATGCAGCCAAATTTCTCACCACTGGTTTGCAAAGAGTACTCTTGTATTTCCTGAATAGTCCTGACCTTGTCATTAGACCAATAAAAATCTTTTGCTTTTGACATATCCCATCTTGACAAAGGAAGATTTATGACAATGAATCTGGTTCTTGATTATCAAAAAAGGAGATTGTTTTAAAAATGATCTGATGGGTTTATTAAGCTGTTGGGAGCTTATTTTCCGAGAAGGGGTTATATTTCTTGGAAATTTGATTCTCTTCCTGGTGTATATGATTTAGTGAATTTACATATTAGAGAATTAGTTTATACTGGTTATTTGTTTGCAAGTTGTTAGATTCATACCTAAATCACATACATCAAAGGGAGAACAGAATCCAATATATCAAATGCAACTTAGACTGGTACCTTTCAGACGAAGCAACTTTACAATATATACAGGCATAATTTGAATTGGCAGCATTCATCCCCAATAAGGTAAGAAGAAACTAAAAGATAATACAAATGTGATATTTTAATATAGCAAGCTATATTTAAGGGCTGGTTGACTTATGCTGATATGCTGGGTTAGTTTGTTTCAAAACATTTGAATGAGATTTAGTAGGTATTTGCATCTCAACTAACCCAATCATTATTTGCAAATTTAAGTTGTGTTTAGTGTTAAAGCGACAGTATAATGCATGCATGATCCTATACATTGTTTTTGCCATTCATCATGCATGACATTTTAGATAGCTTCAAATGTCATGATTATTTAACACTGTGAAAATTGTTAAAATTAAACTGCATGGCCCTTGGGATTTCAATTGACTAGTCCATATTATAAGCTCTGAGAGACTGAGATGCCAATATTGATTCAGTCTATTTTCAAAAGAAATTTAAAATGATATTTTAATCAGACTTCATAATCAATATTGGTATCTCCAACAAAGCCAATTGAAATCCTAAGGGCTATTTTAAGGGCTATGCAGTGATTTTAACATTTCGCAGTGTTTAACTTGGACCAGAAATTTTAAAATTATATAATTTCTCTGGTAACACCACATAGCCATCAGAGGTAAGAGTTTAAATTTACTAGCGCATTAGTAACAAACCTTATATATAATCCCCTCCAAGGTAAAATTCTAACTTGATTTTCTTGCCATTGACATTCATTTTTGCGATTGCAACCAGATCGCAAAATGAATATAAGAGCCCAGCTCAAAATTTTAAAATGCAATACCATAGCGTTTGGAAACCATTTAAAAACAAACAAACAAAATATATTTATTGACGTTTCGTTACTTAACCAGTAACATCTTCAGAATGACTTAAGATTACATTGAATATACTTATATATAACATTAATATAGTTTCATATTACAAGAAAAAAAACGGTAAAAAGGAGATTAAAACAATTTAAAATTTTAACGATCAAAAAGAGATTAAACAATTTTAAATTTAAAATTATAATAGACCAATGAAATACTTACCAGGTGACAAGTACAAAAACAGAAATGTGTGAATAATGTGATGAAAGATGAACATAATAAGATGAGGTGTGAAATAACATAAAAGGCAAAGAAAAAAAAAGAAAAAAGATGACAGCAATAAAATATATCTCAAAACAACGAAAGTGGTATAGAGGAAATATTTTCATTTAGAGAAGGTCGAGTAAGCTCTCGCAAAGAAGGAGTTCAAGATTAGAGTTAGAACGAGAGGAAGATAGTATGGTGAAGTCACTTGGTGAGATGTTGTGTTTAGTGCGGTGGGCATGAGAGAGAATTGCTGAGAAAGACGAAACGGTCCGTTTCTTTCCCGTCAAAGGCGAGACCCCCATGTGTCCTGAGATTCGCGTGTGAAGATGTCGGTGCGTTTGGCCGATATATAACGCTCCGCAGCATTGACACGTGTACTGATAAACAACACGCGATCTCATCAACATGGGGATTCGGTCTTTGTAAGAAAAGAAACTCGACAGACGTCTACCAGATTTGAAAATAAAACGTAAAGAAACATCTGGGAAGGCAGAAGAACATAATTTCATAATTTTTGTTCGGAGCTGTAGAGAGTGTAATCCAGTAAACGGAAGTGAAAAGTAGAGAATAGTCTTATGAAGGGGGTTAACGTCTCGAGAAGAGATGGGAGAAAACCGTTTGTCAAGAAAAGCAAGAATACAACGGTCAAGAAAAGCATTAGGATAGCCATTGTTAAGAAAGAGTTTCTTAAGTTTACCTAGTTCCGAATGAAACAAATGGTATGAAGAACAAATTTTGAAATAACGATCAAGAAGAGTATAAAACAAACCACGTTTGAAGGACAGGGGAATGAAGCTATCAAAATTAGTAAATAAACCAGTGAAAGTGGGTTTACCGATAAACTGATGTAGAAAAGTTGTCAGAGCGATCAATTGAGACATCTAAGCAAGGAAGAGTGGAGTTGTTTTCTAACTCACTGGTAAAGATAATATTAGGTGTTGAGAATTAAGGTAATCTTGAAAAGGACGAACATGATCACGAGAACTAAAAATAACAAAACAATCATCAACATAACGATGAAAGAAAAGTGGTTTAAATTCAAATGAGCAATTAGCTAACCAATGACGTTCATGGTAAGATAAGAAGGTGTTGGCAAATAGAGGACCAAGTGGCGAGCCCATAGCTACTCCATCCACTTGTTCATAAAGACGGTTATTAAATAGGAAATGACAATTCTTAACTGAAAAATTTAAAAGATTGCGGAGCTGCGATACCGAAAAACCTTCAAAAAGGGTGGAATTTTGAAAAGCCTTATTAATCATAATATCAATGGTTTCGTCAAGCGGGACATTAGTGAACAAGGAATTAACATCAAAACTAGCCATAAAAACGTTTTCAGAATCAAGATTAAGAGAACGTAGGTCTTCAAGAAAAGAAAAAGTGTCTGAAATCATAAAGGACTAATGAAAAGAGAATTCAGAATGGTGACAAGAAATTTTGAAAGTTTGTAAGAGTGAGTGTTAATTGTAGAAAGAATAGGTCTAAAAGGAAGACTGGTCTTGTGCACCTTAGGTAAACCGTACAAAATGCCTGGTCTAGAGCCAGAAGGGCATAATTGACAAGATATGACAAGGTAGTGCTGTCCGCCTTCCGAAGTTTTCAATGCCTGGAACTGAAATTGGGTAAAGCGAAACTCGACTTGCTATTCCTTTTAAGTTGCAAGAAGAGGAACGTAATTCCCAAATTCCTTTGGTTCAAGGTAGCAAACAGAAAGCTGAAGAGATCTTCCGCTTATTATCAATGCCAAAAGAACTTATTGGATGAAGAAATATGTTAGAAACGTTCTCGAATACGGGTTCTGACAACCCAAGCATCTAACGCTTATTCTAACCTTTCCTTGCTAATCCGAACAATTGATCTTGGTAGTAATACCCCCCACTCTGGAGTCCAAAGGGATGCCGCCTCATTAAATATTCATTTTATATTTATTCATTCTCAGGCTCCTTTGGGACTTCGTAACCCTAACTTTCCCCCCATGAATATTATATTAGAACCTAAATGTTCAATCACCCTAGAATCATTGCTAGCTAAACCCTTGTTTATAAGTGAAGAAATCGTAAGAAGATAGAATGAGGAGTCAATTCTAAAAGCCATAAGAATGTTGTTAAGTGTCGATATATAAACGAAATATTATTTGGCCGCGGGACGGCTGAGTATCGACTTGAATTAATAGCATACATGAATATTATATTTGTTATAACTTAAACGGCCATCTTTATCCATTTACTTGGAGATATGTGCCGAATTGTCGCTTATTTCGCTTTAGTTTATAAAGTAAACGATGCCTTGAATGAAGAAACCGTTCGGCAAGCTGTTCGAAAGACATTGAAACACTTTCTTCAGAGGGGTTTGCCAGAATATAAACTGTCAGGTGTTAAACGGCGGATTCGGCTATTTTATTAACGTCGTCAAGCATCTTGTTAATGTTGCTACGGCTGATATTTGCATATTTATCCTCAGTGCACGTGCAGGAGACAAAACAAAAACTCATTAGGGACAATTAAGAGGATTAGGCAGGTCTAGGCGAGAAAGTCATTAGCGTGTATTTTGCATAAGACAGAATTCACAACAATCAGTTTAAAATATTTATTTAGGCTTTGGTTTTAACTTACACATATCAAAACAAATTACGGTTACATATAAAAAAGTTTTAGTAAGGTCTGCTTCTTAGATTATATTTAGGTGTTTTTATTTTAAAAGTAGCATGATAATCTTTCTTGGCCTCTGATGATAATTGGGACACATCTTCTTTTGTCATGGGTAAATATTTTGATCTAGTCATCATTAGATGGTGTTCATACTCTTCTCTTTCATCCGGAGTCTTTGCCAAGTCTTTCTCTGTCGGGTCGCCCAGACTTTCCCAATTATGAAATAAATTATGTTTAAGCGTCGGTTGTTCAACGGTAGGAGGCGGTGTTACAAAATAGGTTTTAGGTGTAGCAGGGAAACCCCACGGAAGATCGTCAGTTTCTTGCTTTATCTCCGGTGTCAAATTTGGTGTATTTTTCCGAAGCTGAGTTTGAAGACTAGTCAGAGGTTGAGACTGATTTTGCAGTTGGTTTTGAAACGTCAGAAAACGTCCTAGCTGATTGGAGTAAAGTATGCTCTTTTCTTCAGGTGTTAACTGTGGTGCTTGTACAATATCTTGCATTTTTTGTTTCGTATTGTACATGGCATTAACGATCGGAGGTAATTGATAGGATTGCTTTTGTATGAAACTACCCAGCTGTTGCTGCAGGCTGGAGCTATTTTCTCCAGGTAGAACATTGGTCTTGAGGCGGTGATCGTCGTCTGTAGTCGGCTTTAGATCGAGCATTAAATAACCATGAGGGCGGGCGACTTGTGGCTTCCTCATAACTTCATAAATTCATGGACATGACCTAGGTTCACCTGCCATGCCAAGACAGAAATTTGTTGCTTATCCCTCGGAGACTTGAATAGTACGATATAGTGTGCGTTGAGGATAAATATGCAAATATCAGCCGTAGCAACATTAACAAGATGCTTGACGACGTTAATAAAATAGCCGAATCCGCCGTTTAACACCTGACAGTTTATATTCTGGCAAACCTCTCTGAAGAAAGTGTTTCAATGTCTTTCGAACAGCTTGCCGAACGGTTTCTTCATTCAAGGCATCGTTTACTTTATAAACTAAAGCGAAATAAGCGACAAATCGGCACATATCTCCAAGTAAATGGGTAAAGATGGCCGTTTAAGTTATAACTAATATAATATTCATGTATGCTATTAATTCAAGTCGATACTCAGCTGTCCCGCGGCCAAATAATATTTCGTTTATATATCGACACTTAACAACATTCTTATGGCTTTTAGAATTGACTCCTCATTCTATCTTCTTACGATTTCTTCACTTATAAACAAGGGTTTAGCTAGCAATGATTCTAGGGTGATTGAATATTTAGGTTCTAATATAATATTCATGGGGGGAAAGTTAGGGTTACGACGTCCCAAAGGAGCCTGAGAATGAATAAATATAAAATGAATATTTAATGAGGCGGCATCGCTTTGGACTCCAGAGTGGGGGGTATTACTACTAAGATAAATTGTTCGGATTAGCAAGGAAAGGTTAGAATAAGCGTTAGATGCTTGGGTTGTCAGAACCCGTATTCGAGAACATTTCTGACATATTTCTTCATCCAATAAGTTCTTTTGGCATTGATAATAAGCGGAAGATCTCTTCAGCTTTCTGTTTGCTACCTTGAACCAAAGGAATTTGGGAATTACGTTCCTCTTCTTGCAACTTAAAAGGAACAGCAAGTCGAGTTTCGCTTTACCCAATTTCAGTTCCAGGCGTTGAAAACTTCAGAAGGCGGACAGCACTACCTTATCATATCGGTCGGTCAGAATCTTAAAATGCTTAACATTCTGTCCAACTCATCAAAATTTAAGGAACTTAACTCCGATCCGCTCAAGCATACGATCAATCGTGAAAATCATCTGCGCTCGTTCCTCCGTAGTTTGAAGAACGATAATGTCATATCTAATGATGTGTACGAACAATTATGCCCTTCTGGCTCTAGATCAGGCATTTTGTACGGTTTACCTAAGGTGCACAAGACCAGTCTTCCTTTTAGACCTATTCTTTCTGCAATTAACACTCACTCTTACAAACTTTCAAAATTTCTTGTCACCATTCTGAATTCTCTTTTCATTAGTCCCTTTATGATTTCAGACACTTTTTCTTTTCTTGAAGACCTACGTGTTGTTATACTGAGAATCTTGACGGCTTATTATATTATTGACGACTGTTTAGAGTATATTATAATTGACTATTTCATGTTTAAATGGCCTAAAAGACCACACCTGTAATGCCGAAAATTTCTTTAATAAAATGGTTTAGAATCGACTCTGTCTTCAGGTTATGGGCCCAGAATATGTTTGATGTGGAAAGATATTTTCGGTACATCGTCTTTCGTCGCTGGAACCGGAGTTTAAAAGAGGAGTATAGTTATTTTATTGAGGATATCTTGTGGCAGTTGGTGTTGTTGTTGTTGAATAATGGAAGAGAAATGGTCAATCGACAAACTAGACGGGGACAACTGGAGCACTTGGAAGTTTCAGATGAAACATCTCCTTTTGGCGAAAGGATTCTGGGGTTTAGTAGATGGAACAGAGACGTTCGAAGACGAAGCATCGGCAGAGAGAATAGCACAATTTCGGCTAAAGTCACAGAAAGCGTTTTCAACAATGGTGTTGGCGATTAAAACTGCTCAGTTATATTTAGTCACGTCATGTGAGAACCCAAAGCAAGCTTGGGATACACTGAGGAATCATTTTGAACGAGAGACTCTGGCAAAGAAATTGTTTTTAAAGAAACAGTATTTTCGAACCGAAATGAAGGAAGGCACGTCTATGGACAAGCATTTGAAACACATGAAGGATATTACTGATAGACTAGCGGCGATTGGTGCACCTATCTCTGAAGAGGATCAGGTTGTGACCTTGTTAGGAAGTTTCCCTAGAAGCTTCACGACACTTGTAACTGCCTTAGAAGCTAGAGTGGATAACATTAAAATGGATTATGTTCAGCAAGCTCTCATACACGAAGAAATGAAACATTCTAAACTACCCGGTCAGTCAAATAGAGCTGAGTCAGCGCTAATCGGAGCTAAGGGAGATGAGACACGGTATCTGCCGCCCAAGTGCTATCTGTGGGCAAAGCTGGTCATATTCGCCGTTTTTGTCCTGAAAGGAAGTTTCAAGGTCCTCGAAGAAAGTCTCAAGGTCAGTTTAAACCTGCTCACGACACTAAGGTGGCCGAGAAAAAAGAGTACGGACAACAACAAGATTCTGACAGTGGTGATAGTGGTGCTGGAGCATTTACTGCCTCTGTTGGAGGTGTGAAGTCTGATGGTAAAGTGGGCCAGTGGCTGATCGACTTGGGTGCTTCTAGTCATATGACAAAGGAAAAGGATGTGTTGGTGAACTATCACCAGTTTGATGAGCCAGAAAATGTCGCGTTGGGAGATGGTTGAGTTATGAAAGCACTAGGATCTGGTAACGTGGATATGAATATGTTGTTTCTGGGAAGCAAGTCGAAAAGAGCTATTCTGTACAATGTACTGTACGTTCCTAAACTTGCTTGTAACCTGTTTTCTGTACGAGCTGCTGTTGCTAAAGGCAATGTAGTAGAGTTTGATCGAAATCAGTGTCGAATAAGGGATGCAAGTGGAAAGCTTCGTGCAATGGGATCACTGGTTGAACAATTGTATAAGTTAGATCATGAAGACGTTCTCAATGGACAGACTTCAGTGGCACCAACCGGAAGTAGTGACGTGTGGCACCAACGTCTAGGACATGTGCACGAGCAACGTCTGAAGAATTGTATTCAGAAGGGATCTGTACAAGGTATTAACGTTAAACAAGTAACGGAACTGTCGTTCTGTGAAGGGTGTTTGGCAGGAAAGATGCACCGGAAACCATTTTCAAATGTGGGAGAGATTCAGTCAATGCGAAAACTACAGATGGTGCACAGTGACATCTGTGGTCCAATGGATACGGAGTCGATTGGTGGAGCAAAATATTTCATCACGTTCATCGATGATTACACTCGGTGCTGTGCGGTGTATTTTATGAAACACAAATCAGAAGTGTTTGATAAATTCAAAGAGTTTGAAGCTGTGACGACTAATGATATCTGCGAGACGATAGGAACTCTACAAACGGACAATGGTGGCGAGTACCTGTCAACTGAATTTCAGGTTTACCTGAAGGAGAAAGGAATCAGGCATGAATTGACGGTGCCACATTCCCCTCAGCAGAATGGTGTAGCAGAACGGATGAATCGGACTCTTGTCAAGTCAGCACGTTCGATGATTGCACATGCAGGACTGCCAAACATGTACTGGGCTGAAGCAATTTCTACCGCTGTTTATGTGAGAAACCGAATGCCTACAAGAGCGATAAAGGAGAATAAAACTCCCTACGAGCTGTGGTACAGAAAGAAACCAAACGTGAGTAACCTACGAGTATTTGGATGCATGGCCTGTGCCCACGTTCCAGACGACAAGCGACGTAAGTTAGACAAGAAAGCGGAGAAGATGCGCTTTGTTGGCTATAGCTTGAAGTCAAAGGGATATCGTCTGTTTGATGAGACCAAGCGGAAGATCTTTATCCGGAGAGATGTTGAGTTTAACGAAGATGACTTTGGTCACAAGGAAATCATGACAACGACAGACCCAGTACCAGAACCAAAGCGAGAAGTCGAAGAAGGTGTAGAAGATGGAGAGATTGAAGAAGCAAAGGAAGAACAAGCTACGCAAGAGCCCTGGTGGTCTGGAAGATTACGAAAACCACCTGTCAGGTATGGTTATGATGAGTATGCAGACTCGGCCACTTCAACTCACCAGGTACACCATGTCGCCTATAATGTCTGCGAGATAGACGAGCCCTCAACTATGCAAGAAGCAGTGACAAGTGACCACGCCAGAGAATGGAAAACCGCTGTTGACTCCGAGTATAACTCGCTGATTGAAAACAAGACGTGGAAGGTTGTTGAGTTGCCCCCTGGTCGTAAAGCCATTGGCTGTAAATGGATATTTAAAGTGAAACCTCGTATAGATGGTACAGTGGAACGCTTTAAAGCACGTCTGGTTGCCAAGGGATATGCCCAGAAATATGGAATTGACTATGATGAAACTTTTTCGCCTGTAGTACGTCTTTCTTCAATACGAGTGTTATTAGCGTTTGCAGTCCAGAATAATATGCTAATTCACCAGATGGACGTGGTTACGGCTTTTCTTAACGGAAAACTTGATGAAGAGATCTACATGCAGCAACCAGAAGGATACGTGAAACTCGGTAAAGAACATCTGGTGTGCAAGCTTGTAAAGTCCCTTTACGGTTTGAAACAGTCGCCTCAATGCTGGAATAAAGTACTTTGGGAGTATCTTGAGAAAATTGGACTCACTCAAGCCTCCGCAGATGCCTGTGTGTATGTCAGAAAGGGAAACACATTAATTATCATTGCTATTTTTGTAGATGATCTGATAATACTGCTGGAAAATTCTTCAGAAATGCAATGGATCAAGGATATCCTGAAGGCGCAGTTTAAGATGAAAGATATGGGAGAGTTACACTACTGTCTTGGAATCGGTGTTGTTCAAGATAAAGAAAACAAGCAGATCTGGCTTCACCAGGGACAGTATATGAAGAAAATTGTCAAGAAGTTTGGACAAACAGAAGCCAAAATGGTCTCGACACCTGTTGACATGAATGTCAAACTGGAAAAGAATGATGGTGTTAGTAAGCCTGTTGATCCAACTCAGTACCAGTCCATTGTTGGGAGTTTACTTTATGCAGCAATTGCAACTCGCCCAGATATTGCCCAAGCAGTGGGAGTCGTATGAAAGTTCTGTACAAGTCCTACAGAAGCTCATCTAACTGCAGCGAAGCGGATCGTCAGATATTTGAAAGGAACTGCAGATCTTGGTCTGAAGTATACCATGTCTGATAATGCAACTTTGGTTGGTTACGCTGATGCAGATTGGGCTGGTGATTTGGACGACCGTCACTCCACTTCAGGAAACATGTTTACGTTAGCACAAGGAGTAGTGAGCTGGTTGAGTAAAAAGCAAGCGACGGTTGCGCTATCCACAGCAGAAGCAGAATATATAGCTCTCAGTATGGCCACTCAAGAAGCAATCTGGCTTCGACGCCTGCTCACAGATATTGGAATGTCACTCGAGGGACCAACCGTAATACATGAAGATAACCAAGGAGCTATTGCATGGCAAGAAACCTTGTAGCCCATGCCAGGACCAAGCACATAGATATTCACTACCACTTCGTTCGTGAAGGAGTGCAAAACGGAGCAATTGATCTAAAGTATGTTGCTACGAATGAGATGCTCGCAGATATTTTAATGAAACCTCTGCCAAAGCATCGCTTCGAGAAACTTCTCCACGCATTTGGAATGGAAACTGTTTAATAATATTAAGCAACGTCAAAAAGTGGGAGTGTTGTTATACTGAGAATCTTGACGGCTTATTATATTATTGACGACTGTTTAGAGTATATTATAATTGACTATTTCATGTTTAAATGGCCTAAAAGACCACACCTGTAATGCCGAAAATTTCTTTAATAAAATGGTTTAGAATCGACTCTGTCTTCACTACGTTCTCTTAATCTTGATTCTGAAAACGTTTTTATGGCTAGTTTTGATGTTAATTCCTTGTTCACTAATGTCCCGCTTGACGAAACCATTGATATTATGATTAAGGCTTTTCAAAATTCCACCCTTTTTGAAGGTTTTTCGGTATCGCAGCTCCGCAATCTTTTAAATTTTTCAGTTAAGAATTGTCATTTCCTATTTAATAACCGTCTTTATGAACAAGTGGATGGTGTAGCTATGGGCTCGCCACTTGGTCCTCTATTTGCCAACACCTTATCTTACCATGAACGTCATTGCTTAGCTAATTGCCCACTTGAATTTAAACCAGTTCTCGTGATCATGTTCGTCCTCTTCAAGATTACCTTAATTCTCAACACCCTAATATTACCTTTACCAGTGAGTTAGAAAACAACTCCACTCTTCCTTTCTTAGATGTCTCAATTGATCGCTCTGACAACTTTTCTACGTCAGTTTATCGTAAACCCAATTTTACTGGTTTATTTACTAATTTTGATAGCTTCATTCCCCTGTCCTTCAAACGTGGTTTGTTTTATACTCTTCTTGATCGTTATTTCAAAATTTGTTCTTCATACCATTTGTTTCATTCGGAACTAGCTAAACTTGAGAAGCTCTTTCTTAACAATGGCTATCCTAATGCTTTCCTTGACCGTTGTATTCGTGCTTTTCTTGACAAACGGTTTTCTCCCACCTCTTCTCGAGACGTTAACCCCCTTCATAAGACTATTCTCTACTTTTCGCTTTCGTTTACTGGATTACACTCTCTACAGCTCCGAACAAAAATTATGAAATTATGTTCTTCTGCCTTCCCAGATGTTTCTTTACGTTTTATTTTCAAATCTGGTAGACGTCTGTCGAGTTTCTTTTCTTACAAAGACCGAATCCCCATGTTGATGAGATCGCGTGTTGTTTATCAGTACACGTGTCAATGCTGCGGAGCGTTGTATATCGGCCAAACTCGCCGACATCTTCACACGCGAATCTCAGAACACATGGGGGTCTCGCCTTTGACGGGAAAGAAACGGACCGTTTCGTCTTTCTTAGGAATTCTCTCTCATCTCCACTGCACTAAACACAACATCTCACCAAGTGACTTCACCATACTATCTTCCACTCGTTCTAACTCTAATCTTGAACTCCTTCTTTGCGAGAGCTTACTCCTTTCAAAATCTCGACCTTCTCTAAATGAAAATATTTCCTCTATACCACTTTCGTTGTTTTGAGATATATTTTATTTCTGTCATCTTTATTATTTTTTTTCTTTGCCTTTTATGTTATTTCACACCTCATCTTATTATGTTCATCTTTCATCACATTCACACATTTCTGTTTTTGTACTTGTCACCTGGTAAGCATTTCATTGGTCTATTATAATTTTAATTTTAAAATTGTTTAATCTCTTTTTGATCGTTTATAGTTTAAAATTTTAAATTGTTTTAATCTCCTTTTTACCGTTTTTTTCTTCCTTGTAATATGAAACTATATTAATGTTATATAGAAGTATATTCAATGTAATCTTAAGTCATTCTGAAGATGTTACTGGTTAAGTAACGAAACGTCAATAAATATATTTTGTTTTTTGTTTTTTTAAAATGGTTTCCAAACGCTATGGTATTGCATTTTAAAATTTTGAGCTGGGCTCTTATATTCATTTTGCGATTACGGTTTCCGCCTGGTAAATCACTTGCTACGATTGCAACCAGATCGTTAATTTCCTTGAAAAGGTCTTTTCCAGCAGTCTGCAGCACACCATAGTCCTCTTTACCACTGGGTGAATACCTTCAATTCATTAGAACTTGTATTATTTGTATATTCTAGTTTAATACATATACAAGGAAACTGTGACAGGATGCTAGTAATTACAACATATGTTTAAATATACTCACCCCTTGTAGACATGACTTTTTCTCCCTCAGGTAGAAGAGAAAATGACAAAACCACAAAATTAGTGACCCTTGACATTTTAGCTCCATCCCCATTGATCTTCACTTTTTGTGTACTTAACATTTTGTCTCCAAGCTTCTCCATCTAGATTGTTGTAACAAAAAAGGGCGAGGCACTATACAGTATATATAAGAAACAAATTACTACCAGGAGTTTTCATATGGGGCCTATATTAACATGACCCTATTTCAGGTGGTTGACAAGAGGTTCAAGTGGATTTAACATGGTAACTAAATAAATTGACTCATATTTTTTTACGTTTTTAGGTAGGGGTGTGTCATCATGACCTGTAAATTGACCCTATCTAGAATTAACAAGGCCATTTGTGATGCTCGTACCTACCAGATACTGAAATGGGAACCATATCCCAGACCAAATACATGTAGGTATCTGCTCTAGACCACAAAGCTTAAACTATACCATACAGCTATACCAACAGGGAACATTTTTATTTATTATATAGGTGCGAGTGTTTTACTAGGAAATATACAGTGTCGTATTTTCCATATCCTAATTAGTGAAGATATTGATGACATCATTTAGAATTTTACCGCTATTTGCATTGAATCTATATAATAAAAAGAGCATTACATGGTGGCTTGAATATATGAATTTTGTCTTCGAGTGGGGGAAAACAATATTTTGCAATTTAATGTGCTACACTCATTCGTAAAATATTGTTTCCCCCCACTCAAAGATAAAATTCATATCTTCGCACCATGGTGTAATATCCTCTATATAAAGAGCACTTAGTTGAGGCAACTTACCTGCTTTGAAAGCTGATGATTGAGTTCATTCTTAAAACTCATCTGTGCACCACGCCATTCTCCAGGCGTTCTAGAAATGCTGTACACTTTGTTGAGATCTTGTCTACATTGCTTAATTAAATAGCGACGAGGAAGTCCTTCTTGGTTTGTCATGCTGAAGTCATGGTATGCTGCATCACTTACACAAAACCTGTCCATAATGTAGACAACAGTCCTGACCTTGTCTTTATCCTTGTCTGAAAGGAACTGATATGCAGATTTTTTGCCACCATTGTACTGCAGAGTTGCCTTTTCCCCTCTTACAAAATCAATGAGGGATAGCTTATCTAGCTTAAATCCAAATGACTCGAGAAACCAGAGGGCTCTTTCTGCATTTGTTTTTAACTCTTTTAGCTTTCGTTGCTTCTGGGTGTAACTTACTTCATTATATGTACGACCATTTTTATTATAGGATGAATCGCAGTGTTTACAGCAGTCTCTGTCCACAAGAACATCAACATGTTCTTTCAATTTATCATTCTGATATGATATTTCATTACAAGATTGCTCAAGTTCAGCTGCACGCTGTGTGTCTTGCCTGAGTTCTGCAACCTCCAACAGAAGACTGTCACATCGAGCTTCAAGAGTTTTAACCTGTTCTTGTAATTCTACTTTCTCTTCTTCAAGGCTGTGGATTTTGGATAAAAGTTGGCTGACGTCTTGTACTTCACAGCGATAAATAGCTAATTTCTTGACCTTTTGAAGTAGCCTTATTTTTTTATTCCCAGAGGTTCCAGTATATGCCTTGACAACAGAGTTACACAATTCTTTCAGGCACTGTTCTAAGGATTTAGGGTGAAGGAAAATTCGAGTGTGGAATATATACATTTTAAGACCAAACCGGGAGCAGTTGCGAAAAATGCAACTACACAGGCCCTCCGGCAGGAATTGAACCCACGACCTTGCGATTCTAGTGCAATGCTCTGACCACTGAGCCACGGAAGCCGTTGCCGAGAGCTTGATCGCGAGTTCTGTATATATGATAAGGTGGTAATGCCAGGAGAGAATTCGGTATATTATAAATGATATTGGGCATTTCACTCGATTACATAGCATGTTCTAAGGATTTAGGGTGAAGGAAAATTCGAGTGTGGAATATATACATTTTAAGACCAAACTGGGAGCAGTTGCGAAAAATGCAACTACACAGGCCACCTTATCATATATACAGAACTCGCGATCAAGCTCTCGGCAACGGCCTCCGTGGCTCAGTGGTCAGAGCATTGCACTAGAATCGCAAGGTCGTGGGTTCAATTCCTGCCGGAGGGCCTGTGTAGTTGCATTTTTCGCAACTGCTCCCGGTTTGGTCTTAAAATGTATATATTCCACACTCGAATTTTCCTTCACTCTAAATCCTTAGAACATGCTATGTAATCGAGTGAAATGCCCAATATCATTTATAATATACCGAATTCTCTCCTGGCATTACCACCTTATCATATATACAGAACTCGCGATCAAGCTCTCGGCAACGGCTTCCGTGGCTCAGTGGTCAGAGCATTGCACTAGAATCGCAAGGTCGTGGGTTCAATTCCTGCCGGAGGGCCTGTGTAGTTGCATTTTTCGCAACTGCTCCCGGTTTGGTCTTAAAATGTATATATTCCACACTTGAATTTTCCTTCACCCTAAATCCTTAGAACATGCTATGTAATCGAGTGAAATGCCCAATATCATTTATAATATACCGAATTCTTTCAGGCACTGCTCTACTCGTACTTTACAAGCTTTAATGTACAAGATGGGAGCTTTTGCGAAAGCAAGAGCAAGTCCACATATAACAATGTAAAACGTTTTTTTAATACTTTTATTTCGTGCCACTTGACTAAAAACTCGTAAGTGTAATATATTGGCATAAATTAGAATTAGGACCATGTAATAGATGTGCATAAATTATATGATCACATGTAGAACCTAGGCTGGCACGTAAAGCGCCAGATACAACTAGCTATTCATGCTGTAGACATCAGTTGAAGAGACCGAATAAAGGCTTTTATAGATCGAATCTTTTACATGGTGGCAGCGGTGGGATCACCTTATGTTGTGTAGATTGTTGGAAAGAGCTTTGCAAGTTATTTATAAAGACCAAGAATTAAAAGAAGAAAACTCCCGAATACAACCAGGCACGAAGACGACTCCTAAACGAAAACAGCCACGACAGACGCAAGTCAGCAAGAAGACGGCAGTAGCTCAAATACCTTGGCTGTATCCTTACAGCATCCTTGTCTTAAAACTTACACTGAGTAACTAACGTTCGAAAATTGCACAAATAATATTTTGTGTGCAAGCGTGAACTTTGTACCGCGCTTCGCTTCGGTGAACTTAGCACTTGAAAACCTGTTGCCGATAGAACTCAAATATTCGCGATAGCGATAGCGAAAACGTGTATAACAAAATAACAACTGTATAAATCTAAAGCGACTTTGCAGTTACGGCAAGAGTGAAATGTCCGAGTCGTTTACACCTCGTATGGACTGATCAAATCCAGATCAAGGCGGTGCCATTAAAATGTTCAAGCAACAATGCGAGCTCTACTTTCTCGGTTAAAGACATAAAGAAAGAAAAGCAAGTGGACCATGTCTTACTATTCACCGGCACTAATGGCATCAAAATGTTTAATTCGTGGAGCCTAAATGAAGCGGATCAAAAAGACCCAGAAATTGTATGGAGCAAATTTATTTCTCAAATTCAACCAAGAGAAAATTTTCGCGTAGCCCGTTTGTACTTACAAAAATTCAGACAACAAGAGAGTGAAAGTATCGATGAGTTCGTGTCAAGATTGAAATTACAAGCATTTAAATGCAATCTACGAGATGAAAAGGAGTTTGAAGATAGAGTGATAGAGCAGTTAATAGCGGGAACGTTTCATAATGAGTTACAAAAGCAGCTCCTAGCCATGGATCAATTGCTAACACTCGAGAAAGCAATTGAGCTTGGAAAGACGCACGAAGCGACTATCCTACACATGAAGGAGTTAGCACAAGTACAGCGCGAAGAAGTCATAGTGCATGAAGTGCGAAAAGAAGAAAGCTGTCGTAACTGCGGAGGTTACCATTCCAAGTCATCTCGAGATAAATGTCCTGCATATGGAACAAGATGTCATCGATGCAAAAAGTTGAATAACTGGGGAAAAGTGTGTAGATCTAGATTGTCTGATTTGCCAGCAACAAGCCAATCTTTCCCAAGAAGCCAACAGAAGCAACTCCGCCAGGAGGGAGATACCGGGCGGGATTTACATGAGATCAGAAAGAACGAATTTTCCGATTACGAAGATCAATTCGAAGATTTAACAGTAGAAAGCATCACGATATCAGACATCAACACTGGTGACCAAACTCATTCAGAAACACAAGATGAAGCGTACACCCATTTGAAAGTCAAATGTAGCGGTAGTAGAATGCGAGCAGACCACAAAGTAAAAATAGATACAATCGCGCAAGGCAATATCCTACCAGTGAGAATGTTCAGGGAAATGTTTCCACGAAAACTCGATTCTGCCGGTCTTCCTCGGAGAAACGCAGTAAAGAACCGACATGTAACCCTCACTTCATATAACGGAACCAATATACCACAATATGGGGCTATACAACTCCAGTGCCGATATAGTGGGTATAAATGGGTCAACACCGATTTCTACATTGTAGATTCAGAAGGTCCTGCAATTCTCGGTCTTCAAAGTTCTCTGGATCACAAGCTGGTGACACTTCATTGCAAAAGTCTCCAACAGCGTTGCCGAGCAGCGCTGCAAAATAAAAACAAGAAGAAGCTTGGACGTGTTGACACAGTAGAAGATTTGAAGGCAACCTACCCCGAGAGTTTCGACAAGATGGGAAATTTTCCAGGAAGATACCACATCTTGAAAGAAGGAAGTCATCCAGTAATCCATGCACCGCGAAAATGCTCAATACATCTGAGAGATGAACTGAAAAGTGAGTTAGATGACATGGAACAAAAGGGGGTAATAAGAAAGATAACAGAGCCAACAGATTGGATAAACAGCATAGTCATGTCAAGACGACGAAATGGTAAACTGCGCATATGCTTGGACCCTAAAGATCTGAATAAGGCCATAAAGCGATGCCATCACAAGACTCCAACCCTCGAGGAGATCACACACAAGTTTTCTGGAGCAAGGTATTTCAGCAAACTTGCTAAAAATGGATATTGGTCAGTGTTATTAGATGAAGAAAGTTCCCGCCTTACCACGTTTAATAGTCCGTTTGGAAGATACTGTTTTTTAAGAATGCCCTTCGGATTAGTAATGAGTCAAGATGTGTTTCAGCACAAGATGGATCAAATCCTTGAGAAATGCCCTGGAACAATCAGCATTAGCAGACGACATAGCGGTGTGTGGAGAAACGGAAGCTGAACATGACCAGAACTTGCACAACATGATGGAAATGGCAAGACAACATGGCTTGGTTTTCAATAGTGAGAAATGTGAAATCAAAGTTCCGCAAATTAAATTTTTTGGCATGATTGATGACAAGGATGGTGTTCACCCAGACCCTGAAAAAGTGAAAGTCATTAAAGAAAGGCAGTCCCCCGGGAGCAAGGCCGAGCTGCAAGAATTCTTGGGAGTTATTACGTACATGTCTCCATTCATTCCTGGACTGTCGGAACAGACCGCGAATCTGCGAAATCTTCTAAAGAAAGACACCGAATTTGCATGGACTGAGGCACATCAACGAGATCTCGAGAAAATTAAAGATCACATTTGTGGAGAGACTACTTTGACTTACTTCGATCCGAAGAAAGAAACAGTCATACAAGTTGATGCGTCCGGTGGAGGTCTGGGTGCAGTACTGATCCAAAACAATAAGCCAATAGCCTTTGCGTCTAAGTCGCTGAGTGAAACAGAGCCACGGTACGCAAATATAGAGAGAGAACTTCTCGCCGTAGTGTTCGGATGTGAAAGGTTTCACACGCACGTCTATGGAAAACATTTCATTGTCGAGTCGGATCATTAACCACTTGAGATGATACAACAGAAGCCTCTTACAGCCGCACCTCCAACGCTACAAAGAATTCTATTACGTCTTCAAACATACGACGTTACGGTTAAATATTTACCGGGAAAAGAAATGCTGGTGGCAGACAGTCTGTCTCGATGTCCAAGTACGGACAACGCAACAATTGATCTGGATCTTCAGGTCAGTAATGTTCAGTTTACACCATCAAAACTTGACCAGATCAAGCAGGAAACAACGAAGGATCCTATCCTAAAACAACTGAAGGAAACAATAGTAGCCGGGTGGCCAGACAAGAGGAGAGATCTACCCAAACAACTTCAGTCATATTGGGCCTTTAGAGATGAGCTGTCAGTAGAAGATAGCCTAGTGCTAAAGGGTGAACGTGTGATTATCCCAAGCTGTCTAACACCCTCCATCCTATCTAAGCTTCATGAAGGTCATCAAGGAGTAGAGAAGTCGAAACTCAGAGCCAAGGACTGCGTGTATTGGGTGAACATTAACAAGGATCTAGAGAATACTGTCGCACAATGCCCCGTATGTCAACAGCACAGAAAGTCGCAGATGAGGGAAACGCTACTCCCTCATGAAATTCCTACGCGCCCATGGCAAGTACTTGGAACAGATTTATTCCAGTTTGATGGAGACAATTACTTGGTAATAGCGGATTACTATTCAAAGTTTCCATTCGTAATGAAGATGCCCATCCACTGTACTGCCCAAGCTGTTGCTGACGATACCAAGAAACTATTTTCAGAGCAAGGAATCCCTCAGAAGGTAGTGAGTGATAATGGACCACAGTTTGATGCTGCCCAGTACAGCGCATTTGCGGAGAGGTGGGGATTTACGCATGTAACTTCATCACCCCACTACCCCCAATCTAATGGTTTTATAGAGAGAATAATTCAGACTGTGAAATATGCTCTAGAAAAAGCTCAATCGAGTGGGGATGATCCGGATATGGCGCTTCTTTGTATCCGCACAACACCAGTGGACAGCAGTATTCCGAGCCCGGCAGAACTGTTACTTGGCCGCAAATTAAAATGAAACCTGCCTGTAAAAATACGCAATAAAGTGGAGCTGCGAGATGAAGTATATGCGTGTCTTGCAGAAAAGAAAGACAAACAGAAGAGACATTATGACAGACATGCCCGAGACCTTTCTCCTTTGAGGCCAGGACAGGACATTCGGATACAGGACCCCAGAACCAGAAAGTGGGCACCAGCTACAGTTCAAAGAGAGTGTCCAGAACCCAGATCTTATGTGGTGGAGGTGCAGAATGGCGGTTTATTGCGCCGAAATCGACGACACATCCAGCATACTGCAGAGTCCATAAGAAGAACCAGACACAGTGCTAAAATGCGGTGCCCTGTGGCATTCCAAATGTCACGTCAAACGCAGTTGCGTCACGCAGCTAGGCTTTTGCACAATTACACATTATGCTAGCATAATTTTGAGCATTTTGGCAACGGAAAAGCAATGAGAATAATGCTATAGCATTCTGGCAAGGAAGTGTATTCATCGAACAATAATTTGTTCATTACATGTATTAATAATATACAGAATTGCGGTGCCCTGAAAGTTGGCTTGTGGGTGCAGCCAAATTTCAAAATGCTTTATATCCTGTGTGTGAGTTCGTTCGTTCATTCGTTAGGAATCAGTAGTATATTTTTGACGCGACATTTTAACGCGATGTTTTGAACGCCACAGAGGAATCAATAGCAAGCGATATTTTTGGCGCCACGGAAAGCAACCAGAAGTGCATTTGTTATTTTTGGCGGCTTTTCGATGACATGTCAATTTCATCAAGTCCAAAGAGTTTTGCGGGAGTTTTGTCTTCTACACCAAGATTGTGGTGCCCTGAAAGTTTTTCGGTGCCCTGAAAGTTAGCTGCGCGCAGGTAACTTTCAGACCGCTTTATATTCTGCCTGTGATTTCGTTCGCTCGTTCGTTCGTGAGGAATCAATAGAAACTGACATTTTTGGCACCACGGAAAGCAACCGCTTTTCGGCGACATGTCAATATGATCAAGCCCGAAGACTTTTGCTGGTCCGAAAAGAAATATTATCGAGGTAAGTGAACTATGGTATCCTCCTGAACAAAAATATGTTAAATCATTTATGGATCCTATTATAAAGAGCAGGCGGCTTTTGCTTCTCTATGAAAACGCATACGTGTGGACATGGCCTATTCTTTACCAGAGCTATACGTATGTGGAATAAGTTTCATTCTGAAGCAAAAAGCATTCATAGTGAACTTGACTTATGTATATTTTAAAACTGTTCTTCGCAGTACTTACTTATCCAGACTAGAAACTGATGAATCTTAAATATTTTTTGCTTATACTGTATATTAATTTTAGTTTTTATTAATTATTTATGTAATCATGCAAAATCATATTCCTGGTGAGGATATGGAAAAATTATATGTCACTGTATATTTTCTACTAAAATACTTGCATCTATATAATAATAATAATAATTTAATAGTACCATGTATATAGGTAGGATTCTTGGTTGGTGAAATCAATTGGGACTATGCCCTGTTCAGCCACTTATTGCCACTATATGGCATTAAAGTGATCAAAACAAAAACAGATTTTTGATATTTACTTCATTCATAATCATTTGGATTTCGCACATAGGCGTAGAGTTTTGTTTTTGTCTAGGGGGGCTGAAGTACTGAACAGGGCCTTTCTAAGAATTTTCTCGTGGGGGGCGTTTACAAAAAGGGACTCTTCTAGGGGGGTCTGGGGGCATGCCCCCCCCCCCCCGAAATTTTTGAAATTTAGGGTCTTGGTAATGCCATTTCCTGCATTCTGAGGGGTGATAAGAGCACTGAAGGTCATGAAATGTCATAAAAACTAGTTAAAGTACAGGACATTTCAACAATTTCTTGATGTTGTGTTTACTGGGTTGACAGGAATGAGGCTGTAACAGTTACTTTAGCCTAACAAGTAACCTATAATTTGTCAATGGTGATTGATGAGTCAGTTGCTGCAAAATTTCGGGGGGGGGGGGCTCAGCCCCCCCATTGAGATTTCTCCGGGGGCTAAAGCCCCTCAGTCCCCCCACACTCTACACCTATGATTTCGCATCAAGACAAAGTGAAACTGAAGCCAAGAAGTTTGCATCCATTTCTCAAGCTGCAAAGATGAACATTCAAATCAAAAGAGCAATTAACTAACTAGAAATACAGTACATGAGAACACAATGGTGATTTGATATTATTAAACGTTCTAATTTTAATATTGAAATTAGAATGTTTAGACTAGAGGGGACTTATTGATTTTAAGTCAAAAGGGGCTTATTAGAGGGAGTGGTATACAGTATTTACTAATTTAAGGCAGGGGCATAATAGAGTGAGTGACCAGATATGGGGAGCTTTATTTAATTTTCCAACTCAGAGAGAAGGCAGGGGGAGGGGTTAACCATATTTTAAACTTGATCCTTGGTCTTCTGTCAGTGTCATGCCTCCCTACCTCACATGCTTGTACAGTACTTTAGAACTATTTTGTCATACTGTAAACTTCCCATATTAAGCCCTTGCATTATCTTTTTTCTAAGGGCTTTACCACAGAATAAAGACTATACGGAAGGGCCACTCAGCGGTACAACGTGTCCTCGTATTTTTATGCAAAAATATGCAGTTTACTGGCTAGGACAGCCAGTTCAGCGTGCTTATTGGCCAGAACATGCAGTTTACTGGCGGAGCAACATGCGTAATGCGACATGCGCGGAGACAAAAACTTCAAAGGTTCCGACCCGAGTGGCCCTTCTGTATAGTCTTTATTCTGTGGCTTTACAGTGTGGTTGGAGGAAAATATTGCCTTTCGAAATAGGTCGTTTTTCATGTACATTACACTGTATATGTACTATGCATAAGCTTGTGGGCTTATATTCAGGACACATAATTATCAGTGAGGGGGTTATCAGAAGTTTACAGTATATTACCCGATTTGTAGCTGTTACATTTAATTTACTTTCAGCCTGGCAAAAGGAGTTACAGCAGAGTACAATCAGAACACTTATATCACAAAACCATCAATCAACAACCAGCATCCCCAAACTGCAGCATAAATAACAAACAACCATGTCTGAAACAGAGGTGTTGTCTCTTCTACTTGGAAATAACAGGTTTCAGTTGGAGAGCAACAGCTGCTATGTCAATTCTCTGGTGCAGGTTTTAAGAAACAACCCCAGGTTAGTCAACCTGCTGATAAGAATCCCTAACAAGACTCTGGTAGAGGAGTATCTAATGGACATATTCCTATCTGTTGGAGTCCCAGAGTTGAGAACCACCGTATACCTGAGACATGCAGTGGGAAGACTTAGTCGGAAAGACTACCAAGCTGGGAGAATGGAAGATGTGATGGAGTTTTTTGAAGATTTCATTCCACTGATGCAAGAACAGATTCAAGATGTTTCAGTTGAAGATTCATGAGATCAGAAGATTCTGGATTGACGACAAACAGTCAGCATGTCCTGAGTGTAACATTGATCCTTCCAGAAAAGAACATACTGATAATGTGCTTAGGATTCATTTGCCAGCTGGCAATGTCCTTGTCAACCTTGGGCATGAGGTGAACAAGTACTTTGCTGCAGAACTCAGTGACATTGGTGAGGGGAAAAGATGTGAACATTGCTGTAATCATGGCGATAGTTCTAACCATAAAGGAGACAAGAAGTGCAAGTCAAGAAGGTTTATAAGACAGAATAAGCTTGTGAAGGCTCCATCTATCTTGATGGTGCAGGCACAGAGGGGCATCAATGAAAACAAGAAGATGAATCTTGTGATGTCACCTCAAACTATATTCATACATGGAAAGTGGCAGTACAGATTGGATGGCATTATTTGCCATGCAGGAATTCATTACTATGCCAAGCTGAGGAATGGTGAGCGATGGTGTCTTTTTAATGATGCCAGCCCTCCACAGTTTCTGACTGACCTAGTTGACAGCCCAGAACACTATATTTTCATGTACACCAAGAGGGCAAAGACATATATACCAACCTTCATTCCAACTGCTGAGTGGCAAGAGCTACCTAAGGGGGAGTTCCCCTGCCCAGGTATGTAGAGCAGAAACTTAGTCTAGCTGGAAGCAGGCAGGCTCGTATCTCTCCAGCTTATCAATCTAAGATTATAGAGTATAGACAGAAGACTAACAAGCAGGAAAGTGATATCAAACATGAGATTGAAAATTACTTGAAGTAGGAAGTTGAAAAGTCAATGCAGCTTCCAGCTGAGGATCGAACAGGGAATGACGTATTCAAACCACTGCAAAGAAGTTCGAAAAAACAGAAGAGGAAGATGGAAAGTAATGATGATATTCAGACAAAGAAATCAAAATTGGTCATTACCGGTAAGGAGGATGAAAGAAGAAAGATTGGGCTGGTTGAGAAGCTTCAGAAGCAGAAAAGAAAGCAAGACGTTGCTGAAAATAAGGCACAAGAACAGGTAAATAATGAGAGAGAGGATTTCCATAAGAAGAAAAAGAAAAACGTGAACGAAGAAGATTTCAATAAGTCGGGCAATCATAAAAATTCGATTTCTGAAGGGAAAGGTAAAAACGCTAGGAAGCGGAGTGGAGATTTACCTGAAACAGAAGATATCATTTGTAGCAAGCAGGTTAAGTCTTCCAACAAGCATCAGGTCCTTGGATCTACATGTATGAATGAAGACATTTCAATAGAAGCAAAGTCTCCAGAACCATCTCTTCAAAACAAAGCAACATGTAAAGGTTGTGGAAAGCAATTCACAAGGCTAATCAGACATTTAAAGGGACCTATTGGAAAAAAGCATTGTGCTTTCCATTATGACATGGAGGAAATGGAGAGGGGTAAAGGAAAGAAGAAACTGCAACAAAGTAAAGAGTGGAAAGCTAAAGCAAGAGCAAACATGTCACAGGTCAAGAAAGCAGAAAAAAACGCACATATAAGAGACAAAATTCAAGATAACAGAGCAACGATGTCACAAGCCCAGAAAGCAGATCTAAAAGCAAAAGCCAAAGACAGAATGGCAGATAATAGAGCAATCATGTCACTACGGCAGAAAGTACAAGAAAATGCAAAAGCCAAAGACAGAATGACAGATAATAGAGCAACCATGTCACTACGGCAGAAACTGCAGGAAAATGCAAAGGCAAAGACAGAATGACAGATAATAGAGCAACCATGTCACTACGGCAGAAAGTGCAAGAAAATGCAAAAGCCAAAGACAGAATGACAGATAATAGAGCAACCATGTCACACGAAGACAAAACAAAACAAAACAAAACAAAGAGATAAGCACTCAGTATATATGAAATCTTCGAGACGAAAAAGTAAGATAAAATACTTCGAGAGAGACACAGGCTTCGAAAGAGTCTGCTGTGTTTGCTATGAATTTAAATTTCAGAAAATATGTACATACAATGCTGAAAACCTACTTCCTAAAGAAGAGCAAAAATATTGTAAGTTTACAGATAAGAGTATGGATATGGATCGTAAATTTTACATTTGCAATGTCTGCAAGAAAAGTCTAAAATCAAAGAAGGATCCAATAAAAAGCCAGAGAGTCGTTATGAGTCTTATGACATTTCCTGCAGCTTTTATAGAAAAGCTTAAAGAAGAGGTTGATGACAAAAACATGGTGCAGTTGAACAAACTGGAGCAACATATTATCAAGCTTGTCATTCCATTCATAAGAATTGCTTACCTTGAAGGAAAGAACAGAGCTAACAAAATCAAGGTGAGAGGAAATCTAATCATGATCTCTGCTGATGTGGTTGAAACTCTAACAAACATCATTCCAAGAAAACAGCAACTTCTAGCTGTCAAGTTCAAGAGGAAGCTCCGCTATGATGGACATGTCTTCTATGAAATCATAGACAGGAAGAAAATAGCATTTTATTTCCACTGGCTGAAGAAAAACAATCCTTTATTTGAAGGTTTGGAACTTAACGAATCACTGGTACATCACTTTGAAAGACAAACTGCCATTGATGCTCTTCAGTTTGAGAAAATTTCTATTCCAAGAAAACAAATTGATGAAAACATTAAAAGAGAAATTGAGGATGAAATTGATAATCTTATTAGTGAGCCAGATTTGAATTGGGAAAAGTTAAAAAAATTTGAAGACAACATTACATCAATAAAGGCTAACACAACAAAAGGAGAGAAAAACGACACTGAGGAAGACGATATTCATAATGAACGTATTGAAAATAAAGATGTAGATATTGATGTCATGCTTGAAAAAGTAATCGGTGGAAACAAAGATGATGAAGATGTGCTTGAGTCAGCAGACAAAGTACAGATTCAACAGCAATATAGTACTGTTATGTGCAACAAATATCAGGAAGATACAGATGCTGTAACAGTAGCGAACAAGCTTGCCTCTCTAATAGTTGAAATAGAAACCAAAGAAGATTTTGAAGATGATTTCGTTGATGAAATTGACAATGACGTTCTAAATGAGGAAATAGATGATTTTAATCCATACATTAATTTCAATGAAGTCGAGGACAAACTATACTATAGTAATGAGGCAGAAACTGAATCATCAAATCAAAGTGACAGTATTCGGAAAGAAACTTTACCAAGTGAAGAACAAGCCCAGTCTATGGCGAGTGTACTCCGGGAGAAAATAAACAAGAATACAAAAAAAGTGGATGAAAAAATGAATGTATCCATTGTACCTGCAGAATATGGGAAGTTTAAGAATTGGAAACAAGATATTTACCTTGAAGAAAAATGTTTTCCACACCTTTTCCCCTATGGAGTTGGGGGATATCTCAGTACCTGCCTCGCTACAGGAGTGAACATGGGGTTTGCGGTTTATTGTCATCACCGTGTCATGAATGCAGATCCAAAATTCCGCAACAATCATATTTACCTAGCATTCTTGCTTCTTATCAAAGAACAGATTGAACTGAAGAGATGTATAGGGGTATATTTCAGACAAGCGAGAAAAACTCCAGGATTGACTATTGAAAACATGCAATGGATGAGGTATCACCGCCTTGAGAGGTATGGGAGAACATTTACAGCTTTTAAAAACCTTCGTGGTACTGCGATGTATTTCCAAGCTATGAAGAAAAAACTTATGGCTACAATTCGCCAAAAAGGATGTCCCACACATTTCATTACACTTTCAGCAGCAGAGTGGAACTGGAGAAGGCTCCTCAAGTCAATATATGAAACTGTCGAGAAGAAAGAAGCTACAGATGAAGTCATTGACAATTTGATGACATCTGAGAAGAACAAACTAATATCAGAAAATGTTGTCCAGACAACAATACACTTTCACAAACGTGTGGAAAAGATAATGGCACAGTTCCAAGAAAATGGATTCCTTGAGATTGATCAAGCTCAAAATGACACAGGTCAGCGTGCAAAAAAACATGCAAAAAAACAAGATGATGAAACGAAGAAACCAAACTATTTCTACAGAATAGAATTTCAAGCACGTGGTGCTCTGCATGCGCATATTCTATTCTGGGCAACAGACAAGAATGGCAAGGCTCCACCAAGTTTCACAGATATCACTGAAGACAATATCAAAGACAAAACTAAAGAAATTGAAGATTATAATGACAAGACTATATCTTGTTCCCTCCCTAATGAGCAAGATGAAGATGAAGATGACGAGGAACTATACTCAAATCTCAAAACCTACCAAGATCATTCTGCCTGCAAAGCTGGCTGCTTCAAGAAGAAGAAATGTCTTACAATTCAAGCAAATGAAGGACATGGAAAACTGGATGGGAAAAAGGAAGAAACTGTGCTGTTTCAAGTTCGAATATGCAGATACAGATTTCCAAGACTTCCTATGGCAAGGACAACACTAGTGTTTGCCTTTTCAAAGAATCATGATGAGAAAATAGTGAAAGCCGCAAAAGCTGATTTCCTCAGAATTATGAAGTATATCCTTCGTCAGACATTTGTTCCTGAAGATGCAAAGAGAGAAGATCAAGAAAAGTGGCAGAGATTCAAGAATATGAGCTTCGAAGACTACCTTGAAGATGTTGGGATGTTTTCCTCTGTTGCCAAGACATTAGACAAACAAGAGCAGTATAAAGAAGCCCTTTTAAGATACGAAACAGCTCTTAAAGCCTCTGTGAAAGGCTCCTGTGTTATACATCCGAAACGTGATACAAAAGACATATTCACAAATAATTTCAACAAGAAGATAATGAGGATGACAAAAGCAAATCATGATATCCAGCTTTGCACAGACCCTTATGCTACTGCTGAATATGTAGCGGATTATTGCTCAAAGAATGAAGCAGGGCTTTCTGTGCTTTGTAAGAAGATTGAAGAATGCATAAATCTTACGGCTATTGAAAAGCTACAGAAACTTGCATCAACCCTTGATAAAAATAGAGAAGTGTCAGTCCAAGAGTTGATTTGGAGACTACAAGGACTGCCAATGTCAAAGTTTAGTATTGGAGTCAAGTATATCAATTGCAATCATCCTCATCACAGAGATGGTTTAGTGAACAGAAATCTTAAACTTGGTAAGGATGGTCTTTATAACCTAGTGAAAGATGATGAACAAGATGATGAAGATGCGAAAAGCAAAAGAGCATTTCATATGAGCAAGCATGAATACTATGAGAAACGACCAACTGGTAAATATACGATGAAGAATGGTGAAGAATGGTGAAGACGTCAACTTCGAACGCATGTGCTTAGCAGACTGGTTATCCGAGTTTGATCATTTTATAACAAAAAAATATCCCCGATGTGAAGAAATGCCAGATAACAAAATGGGATATTTTACCAAGAGACCACAGCCAGCAATTCTGAGATATTATTTGAGATATGATGATGAAGTAGAACTTGCAAGAGGACTTTGTATTTTGTTCCATCCATTCACAAATGAAATGGATTGTATTCACAAGAATGATCCAATAGAACTTTACAATAAAAACAAAGAAAAAATAGAAACAAACAGAAAAAAATATGAACATGGATCTAAAATCAATGAGCTTATTAAGAAAATTGAGAAGGAAAGAGAAGGCAAACCAGAAGAGAGTGAGGATGAAGAAGATTATGTTGATGAAGATACAACAACAGATGAGGACAGGCAAGTGCATGAACCTGAGGCTGGGGCAGCATATGACAAGAAAGCAGCCATAAACAATATGCCTAAAGAAGATAAGAATGAGATATATCTTAGTATTGAAGAACTCACCAAACGTGTAAGAGGCCTCAATCCTCAACAAAGAAGAATATTTGATGACATTATAGAGAGACTGACAGATCCTGATGCTGAAAACAAGCCTTTCTATCTGTACTTGGCTGGTGAAGCAGGAACAGGAAAATCATACTTAGTACAAACTATCATTGCTGCAGTCAAACACTTGAAAAAGAAGTCGGGGAAGAATGAACTGGAGAAGCCAAGTGTTTTAGTGATGGCTCCCACAGCTAATGCTGCCTTCCTCATTGGTGGCAAGACTATAGACTCAGCTTTAGCTATACACATCGAGAAGAGGAAGTTCAGTGAAGCTACAGCAGCAAAACTTAGTCAAATGGCTTTCAATTGTGAAGAAGTGTGCTTGATAATCTGTGATGAAATCTCAATGGTTGGAACAAACAAGTTCTTTCAGATGAACAGAATGTGGCAGAAACTAATGCATAAACCAAATGATTTCATGGGAGCTACAAGCTACATAGCAGTAGGCGATTTTCGTCAACTTCCTCCAGTTAAAGACAAATACATATTTGAAACAGCAAGATACGATGGAAGATCTGCCATTGCACCAAACTATTGGAATGAAAACATGAAAATCTATTATTTAGACAAAAAAATGCGTTGTCCCGATGACGTAGATTTTGCACAACTCTGTGATCGTATAGGAAGAGGAGAACTGACTCCAGAAGATGAACAATATCTGAAAAGCAGAGTGAGGGAAGAACAACTTCCCGAGGAACTTGACAATAAAAACTTTACTGAAGGCAAGATAGCTATTATTGTTACAACAAATGACAAGAAAGATGAGATCAATCTAAACAAACTTAGACAGCTCCTTCCAGATGAAGAAGAGTTTGTTTGTCTTGCAAATGACAAGATAACTGAAAAAAAAAGGATATCTCAATCTTCGTGACTGGTCAAAGCAAGTGAAATCTGGAGGAATGGTGAAGAATCTGGTAATCAGAACAGGTGCTCCTGTCGTTATGACAGTCAATCACAGCAGAAAGGAATACAAAGAGGATGGTTTAGTAAATGGAGCTAAAGGTTACGTTCAGTACATAAAAACTTCAGAAAAGGATCCAAAGAAAGTGAAAATTATTTGGGTTGTGTTTCGAAATCCAAAGGTTGGAAGCAAAGTATACAAAAGGAGAACAAACCATTTGAGACCATTTATTGAGAATGGTGAAGTATCAGAAATACACCCAAGAGCACTGCCCATATTGCCTATAACCAGAGAATATGAAGTATCAGATGGAAATACACATTTTGTCAGAGCACAGTGGGCATTGTCCTTTGCCTATGCCCTTACAAGTCACAAATGCCAAGGAGACACATTGGAAAAGGTCATAGTCGACTTTACGCCCAATTCAAACAACAGGACAAACAATTACTATGGAATGTTCTATGTTGCTATAACCCGTGTGACCAACAAAGACAATCTGTTCCTCAGAAGCTTCCACAAAAGTCACATTCAGCACAATCCAAGAGTTGAATATGAAATACAAACCATGAGGAAGACAAAGCAGTACAAAATGAAAAAAATTTATTGTTATGAAGAAGTGTCCACTAAAGAAGATGTGAAGGTTGGGTATCTAAATATCAATGGTCTCTTAGCTGCTGGCCATGCCCAGTGTGTCAATGAAGATCCAAACCTTCTCAGCCTTCACCTGCTTGGAATTGGAGAAACTCATTTGAGTCCAGCTATCTCGAATGCAACTGTCCAAAAAAAGCTGTCAAACTGGAAAGTATTTCGTCATTTAAGACTAGATTCAAATGATGAAACTAAGCACATGGGGGTGATTGTACTGGGCTCTAAGAAATCAAAGCTGCTGCAAAAATACAACCTAGAAAATGATGAAGCTCTTAAACAAGATATTCCAAACCTCGAGAGTTTCAGTCTGTCAGATTGTCATGGCTTGAAATGTCGACTGGAAGACCATAGCTTCAGCTTCATTTATAGCACTCATGCATTGAATCGGGTTGAAGCACAAGCACTTTCAAGTAAGACTGTGGAAACAGATTACTTGCTAGGAGATCTCAATTTAAATCCAACCAATCCAACTCAACAGAGGGCAATTGATACTATTTGTGGTGAATCCAAAGAAATGTTGCTCAGAGAATTAACTACAAAGCATAACAACCAGGTTGATCACATTCTCGGAAAGCGTAAACAGGACATTAAGATATTCACAACAGCTTTCAAGAACCTCGCAACTGACCATAAAGTAATTGTCATTAGAATATCAAAGCCACGGGCAGAATACATCAAAGAAGAAAGACTGAACCTTTACTTAAGGATTTGGACACTGATGAAGATAGAAACATTGATGATGAAGATGAGATTGAGGTAATAAATATCATAAGAAACAATATAGAAAACAGTCAAAAGAAAAAAGTAACGATCAAAAGAGCAAGTCTCGAACCTGTACTCATTAGGGAACACACAATTTCTGCAGATGATATTGTTGCTGTTCATTTGAAGCCCATAACACCTTTCATGCAACATGTCATCGATGAAATATTGCAAGATGTTGGAAGAAGACTGCCACTGGTAGAACAATTCAATATTTCCATTACTAGAAGAGATATAGAAACACTGGACGGGCTTAACTGGCTTAATGATCAGATCGTCAACTTCTACATGAAGATGATTGTTAGAAGGTCAAGACAAGAAGACTTTCCTGATGTTTTGGCGTTTCAACCTTCTTTTACCCTAAGCTTCTAAATGAAGGCCATAAAGGAGTAAAAAGGTGGACCAAAAAGGTTGATCTATTTGCCCAGTCCTTAGTTTTCATACCAGTACACCTTGGAATGCATTGGTCTCTAGCTTTGGCAGACATAGACAAGCAGGAGATCAAATACTATGATAGTATGGGAGACAACAATGAGGAGTGCCTGAACGTTCTTGAAACGTATTTATCAGACGAATATAGAGTAAAGAAGGGAAGAACAATGAAGTGGAAGAAAATATTAGTGAAAGAAATACCACAGCAGTTAAATGGAAGTGACTGTGGAATGTTTCTGTGCAAGTATTCAGAATATCTGAGCAGAAGAGCCCAGATTACTTTCAGTCAAGAAAATATGCCATTCTTCAGAAGAAGAATGATCTTTGAGATTGTCAAGATTATGTTGCATTTCCCATAAGAAATCAAAAGATAGTAAAATAACCCAAAAGCTACAGAAGCAAAGAATATCAAAGCCTCTGTTACTCTGGATCCAGGTTGAATCCCTGATACCGTACATTAAACCAAGGTTGACCATTCGGTTGAGCCTAAGACAGTCTTACGTGCTGGGCAGATGGGCTCGTTCTGACAATTCAGCTATAGTACTGATACTACAAACACATAAATAGCTACATCCATTGCCCATGCAGTTAGCCTGCGTGCACACGCATTTACAGAAGTAAATTAAAACGTCTGCACACAGGCTAATGCACACATTACCACCAGTAAAAGTATGTATCAGACATCTTGGTCTTAAGCCCTTAATCCAAATTCTTATTTAGCACTGGCACTTCTGCGCAGCACATGCTTAGACCACGTGCAGGATTAATGTTAGTATATGCATATGTTAATGTCTCCTCATGCACGGTCACAATAAAAGCAAGCTACCCTATGACAGCCCTGCAGCTTCTTAGTTCTTGGGCAATCTTATGTGCTTGGCAAAAAGCTTGTGTTGCACATGATTCAGGGATACCAGTAATACTACAAACTGGCGGGAAACGTGAGAGCATCATCTTGAAGGTAAGATCTTGAAGCCTCAGTAATTACAGGCTTCCAAAGCTTATGTTGCAGCAATCTTTACATTTTAATAGAAGAAATGAAATACTTATAAAAATTATGTCATTCAATACACATTTGACAAACTACTAAAATATTAAAATGTTATTGACTTTTAATTTTCTGTGTTGTTTGGGTAACATTTAATAGGCAGCCATTTACAGTGAGTTTAATTAGGAGAGTTCCAAAACAATTTGAACTTACAAAATATACAGAATCATCATTTTCAATCTATGGTGTTTAGGCAAATTTGAAATCTGCCTGCCACTACTGTGTATAGTGAGGGTCTTGTGAAGAATGGTGATAATGATGTAAAGACAACACACCAGTTCTGTTAGCAGCTTAAATCCATTTCAATAACTTGTAATAATTCACGAGGAAAACACAAAGGAAATCAGTACCATGTCCGTGGTTTTATACCTGATAAAACTTCTCGACGTCAGAAAGAATACTAATGAACATACAATTTTATATAAAAATACTAATGAACATACAATTTTATATAAAGAATACTAATGAACATACAATTTTATATAAAGAATACTAATGAACATAACATCCAATAACGAAGCGTTTTTGAAGCCATACAAAACACTCGCATCACGTGTGGAAGGGCATCTTACCTTACTACTGATGCGTCCTCCTACTTACCACAGGTCCTGACTTACACTGTAATCAATTGAAGTACTATATATATATATATATATATATATATATATATATATATATATATATATATATATATATGGTCTGGAAACTCATCAAAAATCATTGTTCTATGTTTTTGTTTAGCTTATGCAAATTCACAGTCACTGCACACATTGTATTTTCTGTAAAAATAAAGTAGTTGAGTTTAAAATGTGTAGTCCTTCATATTAGATTTTAGCCCAAATTTCCGTAGCATCCGATAAGAATTCCTATAGGAATTTGTATTGGATTTCCCATGTTTGCCCAAATACATGTACCTATTGAAAACGCAATATTTTTTGGTAACTTTTGTCCTCTAGACAACTCAAGGCTGTAATTTACTATTTTACTACAGAATATTGTGTCCTGGCCAGCAGGCCCTACTGTAGCCAAGACCTCAGCCTAGACCGACCAATCACAGGCCACCCTTACCTAGAAGGAATGACAGATCAATAGAGTCGACTTCAAACAATAATATTAAAGTGGTACTCTAACATAGATGTTACTAATAGAAACATATTAAATGATCGTTATTATTTATGCATATTTATAGTCACATTAGTCATTCTCAAAGATCTTCACTCCTGTTCGTCATTTTCTTTTAAATTTATATAAATAATGTTTATGCCATATTAGAAAGTTTGCAAAAATTAGGCAAGCAAATTTACATAATGTCGAAAACTCTAGCGGTGGTGACATCTCATTCATTACTCATTTAATAGAGTTTCAATGACAACAATATAAACTGACTGGAACACAACGTTTGGTCAATTATAACAATATTAAGTTTCAGTTGGGGTGAAGTTCATCCTTACTCTTGGTGCTTAGGGTAAACATTGATGATATTCATCGTGTCATGATTGTATTTACAATCAAAGTTGCCAGACAATACCAGGTCAATCTCTGTCAGTGGCTCCTGGACTTTTTTCTGGGCGATCTGACACATGTGCAATCCCAACGCTCTCAACTGATATTGGATATTATCACACATTACTACCAATTGCGCTGATGCGTGAAATTCGCAGACTGACAGTAAAGCAGTTGTGGGGCATTTTGTACAGGTGCCAACAGATGCATTCTCCTCCATTGTGTTAATTTCTCCCTTCTTGCAGACAGGACACGAACGAATGCGCTGTGTTGGTAAGTTCCTTAATACTGTTGTTCTGTGGAACGACTTCGACTACCTTTGGAAGATTTTCGATTTCTGTAATAGTCATTCCTGCTTTTCGAGTTGTAAGACAGAATTCTTCGCAGTAACACTTGACCATGACACTGTGGAGACTGTATGTCTTCCCAACAGTCAATTTATCAACATTGCCTTGCCATAGTGTTAGTTTCGCTGTTCCACTCTCGTCGGCTACAGTAACATCTTGAACTTGGCAGTTGTTGTCCAATAACATGGTTTCAGCGACTTCAACGATTTTTACTTTTACAGCAACTCTTTGGAAAGCTGCTTGCTGGTCAAGCTGACTAAGCGTTATATTCTTCACAGTGTCAGTAAAGTTAGACATTGCCTCTGGACTTGGAAATTCAATCCCGAAATTCTTTTCTGACTTGGTTATCGTAGTATGGTCGTTTAAAACGATTTCCATTCTATCTCCTCCTGAGTATTCTTTTTGAACTGTACAATTAGTGAACTTCACGGCTTCCTTCTGCTTCACAAATTGTTCAATTTTCGTGCATTGTCTATCATTAAATGCAACAAATCGGATCTTTCCGGTTTTGTCATTCAAAGAACCGTCAAAGAACTTACCTTTTTTGGGAGATAGTGATGAAACCACTCCATGCACGAGTGCCTTCTCTCCAGCATTCTCGGGATCGTTAATCGACGACAAGTTCTCAAATTCCCGAACTTGTCTCTTCCTAGGAGATGATGATGGGGATTTGGTCGACATCACTTGCTCGTGTGGACTTTAATTTGTCACACGAGTCGTACGTTAATATTTACATAATCGCGTGGCTCATGCCCATAGCCTGCAATCCTTTTGGTCACTGCCAAGACGCACTTTAATACTTCATGGCTACCGCAGGGCCTTATATAAGCTACGTTGCAAAATCAATAGCAAGCGACATTTTTGACTCCATATTTTTTAACGCGAAGTTTTGCACGCCACAGGGCACCGCTTTTTAGCACTGTGTCTGGTTATATCTATGTTATCAGATGGTATGTTTTAAAATGTTGAGAGTTTAATACAAAAGTCTTGCACTAGTCAGTAGATTCTTTTGCAGTTTGGGGGAAGTTCGTTTTTGTATTAAGTCCCATGTTTTAGAGGAAATCATTTATATGAAATTAGTACCGGTACAGTGTGTACTTGAACCATGCATTCTGCTCCCAGATCTGTGCTCCGAGTCACAGAATAGATATCTATTCAGTGTCCGAGTGGAGTGCATCTTGGCCAAAAGGATTGCAGGCTATGGGCACGAGCCACGAGATTATGCAAATAACTACAACGAAGTTTGCCTATTCTGTAAAAAATAATAAAAAAGATAAGGCAAGGGGTTATGGGAAGTTAACAAGTATGACAAAATAGTTATAAAGGTACAAGCATGCAAGGTAGGGAGGCATGACACTGACAGAAGACCAAGGATCAAGTTCCAAATATGGTTAAGCACACACCCCCCCCCCCCCCCCACCTCTCTGAGTTGGAAAATTAAATAAAGCTCCCTATATTATGGTTGCTCACTCTATTATGCCCATGCCTTAAATACTGTATACCACTCCCTCTAATAAGCCCCTTTTGGCTTAAAATCAATAAGCCCCCTCTAGTTGAAACATTCTAATTTCAATATTAAAATTAGAAGTATGTTTAATAATATGGATTCACCATTTGTGTACTCATGTACTGTATTTGTAGTTGGTTCATTGGGTCATTCCAGAAGACACCCACACTTCCCCCATGGAGGAAATGTGAAGTTGACCCCCTCTCCCCTTCGGATGTCCTAGTACATTTTACTATTATCAAAAGTAGATTTACCCCCTCCCCTCCCCGGATGGCACAAATTTCCTCTGTGGGGGACCCATTGCTCTTTCGATTTGAATGTTCATCTTTGCAGCTCGAGAAATGCATGCAAACTTCTTGGCTTCACTTTGTCTTGATTCAAAATCCAAATGATTATGAATAAAGTAGATATCAAAAATCTGTTTGTTTTAATCACTTTAATACCATATAGTGGCAATAAGTGGCTGAACAGGGCATAGTTGCAATTGACTTCAGCTACCAAGAACGCTACCTATATACATGGTACTATTAAATTGTAATTATATAGATGCAAGTTTTTAGTAGAAAATATACAGTGACATATTTTTCATCTCCTCACCAGGAATATCATTTTGCATTATTACATAAATAATTAAATATAAAACTAAAATTAATATATAAGCCAAAAATATTTAAAAATCATCAGTTTCTAGTCTGGATAAGTAAGTACGGGGAAGAAATATATATACAGTATAAGTCAAGTTCACTATAAATGCTTTTTGCTTCAGAATGAAAATGTTATAGCTCTGGAAAAGCATAGGCCATGTCCACACACGTATGCGTTTTTACTTTTTATAGCGAAGCAAAAGCAACCTGCTCTTTATAATAGGGTCCATAAACGATTTAACATATTTTTGTTCATGAGGATAGCATAGTTCACTTACCTCGATAATATTTCTTTTCGCAATTGTGTTTCTCCAGCTCAAATTAATCTTGGCCAGCAAAAGTCTTCAGGCTTGATCGTATTGACATGTCGCCGTCGCGGAAAAGCCGATTGCTTTCCGTAACGCCAAAAATGTTGGTTTCTATTGATTCCTCATGAATGAGCGAACGAACGAATGAAATCACAGTTGGAATATAAAGCGGTCTGAAAGTTAGCTGCGCTTCAGGGCACCGCAAAACTTTCAGGGCACCACAATCTTGGTGTAGAAGACAAAACTCCCTCAAAACTCTTCGGACTTGATGAAATTGACATGTCGTCGAAAAGCCGCCAAAATAACAAATTCTCTTCCGTTTGTTTTCCGTGGAGCCAAAAATATCGCTTGCTATTGATTCATCTGTGGCGTTCAAAACTTCGTTAAAATGTCGCATCAAAAATATACTATTGATTCCTAACGAACGAACTCACACACGGAATATAAAGCGTTTTGAAAGTTGGCTGCGCCCGCAAGCCAACTTTCAGGGCACCGCAATAACTACATCGCAAGATGCGGAGCCACAATGGAAACCTGCAGAGACCGTTGTTTGCCAAACTGACAAACAAATAGAACAAGCAATTAGGACCCCACCTTCCGGGAGGCCTCAGATTATTAATCAAGAAGAAATTTATAGAACTCGATCCGGTAGAGCTGTGCGCAAGCCTGATAGATACGGAGAATAAACGGACAAGAAAGAAATGCTTGTATTAAGTGATTGAGAATAGGGTAGGGGAAGGAGAACAAATCTTAGAAATCTCAGACTTTAGTATGCATTTTATCAAAACAAACAAAAAAAGGGAGATGTAATATATTGGCATAAATTAGAATTAGGACCATGTAATAGATGTGCATAAATTATATGATGACATGTAGAACCTAGGCTAGCACGTAAAGTGCCAGATACAACCAGCTATTCATGTTGTAGACATCAGTTGAAGAGATCAAATAAAGGCTTTTATAGATAGAATCTTTTACAGTAAGTAACTTAACTTTTAGATAATCATGAATATTCAATTCCTCCGGCATTTGTTCTCTTAGCTTTGTAAAGTTAAGTCACGTGCCAATCGGCGGCAATTTCCTCTCTAAAGGTTCAGTCCGCTGATCCAAATCAGTCTGGGTTCGATCAAAGTTGTGCCATGGTTCTACAGAACAGTGTTCTTTAGTACTAAAATATGCTCGAGCCTTACTGAATTCGTTTCCAGGCTTTTGAAATCTGAATTATACTGTTTACAAGCTTTAATTTGATGTGTTAGGCGATCGTACACACCAAATACAACCCAAATTATTGTCTCCCGAATTCTGGTAATACGAATACGATTCCGGCTGTTGCCGTTAAGTTATCAAATGCGTACTTTTTAATTGGAAAAAGGAAAGGTCGATTTACTTACTTACAAGATAAACGGACTTAGAATGTACAGTTCATATATTGAATTTTTTCGTCCGAGGTTCAACTGTTTTTCAAGCACAATAGGTTTTATTAAATAAGGACTTACAATTGACAAATATAACTAGGTTAATAGGGTTTATATATAGCGGTCTCGCGATTCTGGCGAGAAAAGTACAGGTTCCAAAGGAAATGTGTTTTTTACAGTTTGGTAACAAACTTTTGGATTTTAAGTTAGATTATATGTTTGATATTCACACGTGAGGTTCAGCTTTTGTCCAAACCGTATATATTAATGATATTCTATTGAGAAAACTGCTATTCAATTTTTATAATATACATGTAAGCAGATTCCTTGTTAAAAATATGTGTTGTATACATTATACATGCCACAATACAGTTGTTGGCAGCTAAGCGTGTACACCACCCATCAAAACATGTTCTAAATTTAATCCAAAGTTAATTCCTCAGGTTGAACAATTCATTTGATAAGATTCACCACAAATCCATGGACAACTAGAATTACCATTCATGCTTCAACTTTACATATTTCATTTCATTCAATTCAGATATTATGTCATTTATGAAGTTATATGTCTTCAATTTCGCAAAACAGTCTTAAAAATTATACAAGTTCAAATGAAATGAGGGAATTAGTAGCTACTGTAAAATGAACTGAATCTGTTCTGATGATGTTGTAGTACAACGAAAGCTTAACTCCTGTTAATATTTTTAAACTTTTATCAATTTTAATAAACTTATTTTTACAGTAGCTATTTTGCCTTATAATTTTGATTTGAACTTGTATATGTTTTATCATGCTACTGAGGGACAACTTCATTCCATTATAGTCTTAAAAAGGTTACAAATAAAGTTGTTGTTTAATATTATTTAACAGGTTGTCTTCTGATGAATCTGGTCTCTGGAATTGTCGCTAGCTATTGCCATTAGCAAACAAAACAATTAATTTCTTGGATAACCTCAGCAATTACATGATGGTATGTATTGAATACATTTTAGTTGCAGAATATTTTATGTCTGATTTATATTAATGATATTCTATTGAGAAAAGTGCTATTCAATTTTTATAATGTACATGTAAGCAGATTCCTTATTAAAAATATGTGTCGTATACATTATACATGCCACAATACAGTTGTCGGCAGCTAAGCGTGTACACCACCCACCAAAACATGTTCTAAATTTAATCCAAAGTTAATTCCTCAGGTTGAACAATTAATTTGATAAGATTCACTGACAACTTCCTGTTTGTATTTTATTTTGAATTTGATTGGTGTTGGGTAATTTTATCCTGTTTCTTATTGGTTGTTTAAAACAAGAAATCAATCAAATGCAAAACATGAAGTTAGGAATAATTTTCATCAAATGAATTGGTCAACTTAAAGAATATATTGCAACAATATCTTCGGAATGCTTCTCTTGCTACAGCAGTATAAATATTAACATGCAAACAGGCTTTGTCATAAAAGGTGTACAATGACACACGCACACTTTAGCACATGAGTGTACAAGTGATTTTTGCTTTGCAATGTAATATTGTTGAATTAAAATTAATTAAAATCATTGTAGTTCATGTACAGGTGTTGCTAATTTTTAAAGATGAAGGCAGCATCTGTTACTAGTAAAAAAAACCAATTTGAACATGTACAGATGCTTTTGCTTACAGAACAGTAATTTAAGAAATTGAATTACAAGCCTGGAAAAGTTCAGGTGTGCAAAATTTAATTTTCATATGACAAAGCCTGACATGCAATTTTTTCACAGAGTGTTAGGCTTTGATTTATCATGCAGCTTTTTTGTGCTTCTATAGAAGCCTTTACAGATTTAATAGTTAGATCAGTATATACCTTATTGTGGACTTCCATAGTATGACCAATGCCTTTAGCAACAGCTCTTCTTTCAACATCTGATAGTAATTCACCACCAGTGGTTGCTATGCAGTGACGTATTTGGTAGGAGTAACATATTTCTTATGATGTTTGGTAATTTTTGATACAGCTTTCCCTGGTTGGTGAATCGTGTTCCCAGTTGCATTTAAGAACACAAGATGTTGGTGTGGGATCTTGGGCTTTACCTGTGGCCTTACATATTTTATGTAGTTGTGCAGTTGTACCCAAACTGTCTCGGGAAATGGAACAGCAAGAGGCCCATGTGTGCCAACTGTTTTGTGGTTGAGCACAAACACAATATTGTACACAGTACCATCACTAGGTGAAATATATGTAATTGGGTTGTCCAATTCTTGTAAGGTCATAAACTGAAATGCTCCTGGCCTAATTGCACTTTCCTGTGTTATTGTAATGGTAATCAGGGTATCCACAATAAGCCGATAGTCTTCCTGAGACAATTTTTTATTGGACATAGCATTTTTCATAATGGTAATGAATCTTGCAACTGTTTCTTTTGAAACAGCAGTGTCAAGATCTTCCATAATTAAATGAAAACCACAGATTTCATCCCTCCATGAGTTTTTCATGCGCAATATTTTCTTCTGTTTGATAAGGGGCTTTAACCATTCCCGGCAATCGTTAATTGCTTGGTGGCACTTTTGGTAGAGATAGGTTTTTTTGTGTGCTAAATATTTCAAGGCTGTTGAAATTCTTTCTATCTTTGTTTTTATCCCATCTGGTCCCAAACCTGCATCTTTTGTTACGATCAAGTAACTGTTTAGGGATTTTGAATCTAATAGTTTCTTCCATTTGATTTTTTCAGGGTGGCAGAAATACAAATACCTAATTGATGTAGAAAGAATGTTGGTGAAATTACAAGCGGGTGGGGTTATTCTGCACTCAGTTGATGTAGTGACGTCATTCCGACGATTCGTCGGAAAGCTTCGGTATAATCGGAAATAGACAAGTCAAGATGGCGGCGATTAAGGAGTGGAGTTATTTCATTGAAAGGAGTATTTATATTGCTACAGGAGTCATTTTGACGTTTCCGTTGAGGTAATTACCATTATTTTGACTTGTTTTAATGTGGTTTCAAATTTTATTGCGGTGTAATAACTGTTTTAAAGTAGAATAAATAGCCAGAGTTGTGCACAGCACAAGTACAACTGTACAAGTACTTGCTTAAAGCAAGTACTTCAAAGTTTGAAGGTTTCAAACCTTCAAACTTTATCAGATTTGGAAAAAAATTGAAAGGTTTACTGAGTACTTGTCTAGTTCAAAAAGCAACGTGATATTTGTAAAGACATGTGCTATGAAATTATACGTGTACTGTAATTTCCTCTATGTAGCCCCCCCCCTGAGGGCTTACAATACAATACAATATCTAATTGACCACTCCCCATAGGGAGAGTTACTAAATAATACAACATAATAAAAAATTACTTCCTAAAGTATTTACAATGTTAAAAATTAGATACAAGAAACATAATTAGAATACTGCAAGAAGGTCATTACATTTAATTTACATTTAAATTCCTGAATTGTCTCGCTTAATTTTAGTTCTGGACGTAATTTGTTCCATAATTTTACAGCATGATAATGAAAGGTTCTCTGACCTGTTGCACTTTTAAGAAGTGGAATGTTTAATTGATTAGCATTTCTACTTGACCTTCCACTTATACTACCTCTAGTTAAAAATTGAGAACTTAAAGAAATAGGCACCATTCCAGTCATGCATTTAAATGTAAGGGTAGCGTCATTTATTTAAGAGGCTTATTTATTTTCCTTGCAAAAGGGAGCTAAACAGAGCCTGGGGCTGCTGGGGGATATTTGGTTAAACTTAGCCATGTATTTTGCTGATTTATGATGACAAATCAGGGGCTGTGGAGCATTTCAGAGTGGAAGGGGCAGTCAAGTTGCAAAGAGGGGGGGAGGGGGGGGGGGGGATGCAGTTGTGTGTGTTGCACAAAGTCTAAAGTTCTAAACATTGTGTGCTATTTGATTATGAATCAGTTTTTTGCAGTGAAGTATGTATTTCAAACTTTTTAGATCCACATTTTCTATTTGATTAATGTCAGCTGAATAATATTATAAAGAACCACTCTATACCCAGTATAAACAAATTAATATCAGGAAAGTGACCCCCTCACTCTGCCGTCCCTTTGAATGTAGTAGATCTCAGTGGTGGCAGAAGATGCCTTATATATTGGAGGTGTGTGTGTGTGTGTGTGTGTGTGTGTGTGTGTGTGTGTGTGTGTGTGTGGTGGTGGTGGTGGTGGTGGTGGGGGATAATTCATCAAATAATAAGGCATGGCAGTGCATTGTCCCATATTGTCCCCCCTTTGCATCATCGGTCCATTAATCTTTTTTGGACGAATCCACATAGTCCATGTGGTTCCCCCTTTGTATCAACTTTGTATCGTTGGTCCATGAAAATTTTTTTTCTCCTCGCTGAATCCAGTATGCAAAGGGGGGAACACACAGTGAGATATCTCACATCCTGGTAAGAAAGATAGTGCTAAAAATTGACTAAAATTTTTGAAGGGGTCACAATGCGCTGCCATGCCTTATTATTTGATGAATTACCCCCCCCCCCCCCCCGCAATATATAAAACATCTGCCACCACTGAGGTCTAATATATTCAAAGGGGCCACAGAGTGAGAGGATGGGGGGGGGGGGGGGCACTTTCCTGATATTAATTTATTTATACTGGGTATAGAGTGGTTCTAATTATTCAGTTGACATTACATGTATTTAATCTATTGGATCTAAAAAGTTTGAAATACATTCTTTGCTGCAAAAAACTGATTCATAACCAAATAGCACACAGTGTTTAGAACTTTAGACCAATGCACGCAACTGCATCCCCCCTCCCCCTAATCTTTTCCATTTGACTGCCCCTTCCACTCTGAAATGCTACACATCCCCTGATTCATCATTATAAATCGGCAAAATACAGGGTTAAATTTTGTTTAGCTTCCTTTTATAGGGAAAATAAAGAAGCCCCCAGGGGGGGGGGCTACATAGAGGAAATTACAGTAGTCTGAGTACATGTATAATTTCATAGCACATGTCTTTACAAATATCAGGTTGCTTTTTGAACTAAACAAGTACTCAGTAAACCTTTCAACTTTTTCCAAATCTGATAAAGTTTGAAGGTTTGAAGGCACAAATCAACTTGTGCAGTTGTGCTGTGCACAACTCTGGCTGTTTATTCTACTTTAAAACAGTTATTACATCGCAATAAAATTTGAAACGACATTAAAACAAGTCAAATTAATGGTAATTACCTCAACGGAAAAGTCCAAATGACTCCTGTTGCCCTATAAATACTCCTTTGAAATAACTCCACTCCTTAATCGCCGTCATCTTGACTTGTCTATTTCCGATTTTACGTACCGAAGCTTTCCGACGAATCGTCGGAATGACGTCACTACATCAACTGAGTGCAGAATAACCTCACCCAATTACAAGCATCAATAAAACTACAACCCTGGGTATCTAATCTAGAGCTCTTACCAACTGAGCAAGGAAGGCCTTTACTCTGCAGGTAAGAGGTGTGTAATTATATAATCTTAATGCATTTAAATACCTGTTGACTTCATGATTTCTTCTGGGCATTTCAGCTGTCCACTAGATGGGGATTTGAGCCATGTGTCAAACTTTTTAAATTTGTGTGCAGGGAACGTTTTGTATAGTCCTTTTGCTTTTAACATGTCGAACATCTGTTTTCGTGTGGAGGGTGCCTGGTGCTTTTCTTGGAGAGCTGCCATGGCTTTTTTTTGAATTTGCATCGACGATTGATGCAATAAATAATTTTCAATCTGTTTGTGATCCTGTTGAGATGAGCTTTCTGGGCAATGTTCTAGTTGGTCAGGTTTCTCGTTTGAGTCACGAAATGAGCTTTCTGGGCATTGCTCTAGATGGTCATGATTCTCATTCGAGTCATCAAATGAGCTTTCTTGAAATTGTTCAAGTTGGTCAGGTTTGGTCTGTGTATGGCATTCCTCCACTACAGTTTCTGAGCTTTTTTGGCTTGAGTCATCCATCTTCCTTCTTTTAGGAGCTACATTGTAAAACCGCTTTTGATTCTTTCATCGTTTCTTGTTTAGTCGAGTTCCCATTCCCATACTGCATGTTATATTCTAGAAATGTGGTGGCAGATTGACGAAAAATTAGATTACAACAGATAAAGGATTTGCTTAATGATTTAGTTTATTAGAAATGTTAGAATTAGAGTTAACAGCCCATTTGTTAGACAATTTCCACTATTAAAATCATGTAAGGTGGAGTTTCTGGACAAAGCCCAAGGTAGTGATTGACATGGTGTTATTCAAGGACAATAGAATTTTCCTCGCACAACAAATAACATGAATAATTTTTTGTCCCAAGAGTAACTTTTAACGCCATTCCGTTCTACATACAACGTTATTCAGATCATTTTCATGTAATATATCAACAACGAGTTTGAGTGTTTCATCAGGGGATCCAAACACGAGAAAACATGATGAAAGCACGAGGCTAAAGGCCGAGTGGTTTTATTGTTTTCGAGTGTTTGGATTCCCCTGATGAAACACGATAAACAAGTTGTTGATATGGCACCTCAATCGAGTGATTTCAATTAAAAAATACAATTAAATTAAACCCTCATGAGATTTTATTCATGAATTTGTGTAAAATTTATTCATACAGCAACTTGTTTGTTTTGCATCGATAATTAAGATCTTAAGAGTTAGATGAACACCGGTTTTCATCTAATATCTTGGGCTTTACTGGAGTATCCAACTTCAATCAGGTGATTCAATGAACTATTGTAATTGGCTGATTATCTCATGAATTATTAATGAGTTTGAGATGTCTTTAGGACAACGTCAGCTCGTGGAACAGCAAGTCGTCGCCGTCCTAGTTTGCCTAAGCTTCCTATAAAAATCGGTAACTCGCTGCGTGATAAAAATAACCAGAAACAAAACAAACCTTGAAAGATTCTAAACTAACTTGTGAGTTTCCCGTTTTTGTTTGAAATTCTGCATAAGCTTCCTGAGGGCTTGGGCACATGGAACCTGCTGTTGTTTTTAAGATTACGTAGTTTTCCGTCCAAAATGTTTTGATAATCTCCTTGCCAGCCATGCTCAACCATCGCAATCCTGAATTTAACACGAGTTATTGAAAGCTAAGACGACAGAACACTGGTGTGGCGTGTTCTGCTTTGGCCGCGCATGATCACGAAAGGTAATTCCTTTTTATCATTGGTCAATACAAAATCACGTGAGAACGTGCACGACCAATAACCATGCATGCAAAAACTACCAGGATGCGCTTCACTTCAGGGCATTCATTTCAAATTGTCTGGATAGTCTAGCCTGTGTAAAATCTATTAAAGAAAACGTTTAGCCAAACAGTTTGGAATTCGTCGAGGTTTGTAAATAATATAGTCCTATTGGATAACATGCTTTTGGATTAGTGTCTTGTAACACGTAGTTTATACTTATTCACTTTGCATATGTAATGTTCTTACAGGTTCCAATAAAGACAGTCGAATCCATGTGGATTGTAATTTCATTGTAATTTGTAAAAACAAGTAAGTCCCATGTTTCCTTATATAACGAGTCCGGCTGGCACTTTCACAAGAAAGATTGTAGAAAGCTAGGCTGTCGTACGTTTGGTGCTCATGTTTTTTCATAATGTTTTATTTAGTTTTGGTAATAAATATTAATAAGAAATATTGATGGAGATGTAAAACGACCTGGACCGTGGTTATCCTTCGCAAACTGTCATGACCGTGGCTGTCGAAGATAGTTCAAGTAAGCAATATGTTACGTTAGCATGTAAAGGATCGCGTATGAGCTTTGGTTACTATTTTCTATGCGAGATAGTTTTTAACGATAGTTTATGTTGTGCCATATTTATTACGAGTAAACAAACAACTTCTTTAACAAAATGTCTTTCGCATCTCATTATTAATTTGTTATTGTCAGTTTTATCTGATTGGCAAATTTTTGGTCACATGTTAACAGTAAAGCTGCGTGGGCAGTGTTGAATAAAGGTTTAGATTTCATTGCTGAACCTAACCCCGTGACGTAACGGATTTCAAACTTACGGCCGCGTGATTAAATTTAAGTCACTCGATCTTCGTTATGACTGAACGAACACGCATTGATTTAATGAAACAACAATCGAAATATAGTACGGTTTGGTATACTGCCGAAACAGAGAAATCTAACGTTTCGAGCAAAGGCCCTTCATCAGAGAAACCTCTCTGACGTTTCTCTCTGACTAAGGGCCTTCACTCGAAACGTTAGACTTCTACGTTCTTGATTTAAGCATGTTTATTAGGGGTTGTTTACATGAGGCCGCCTCATGTAAACAGCCCCTTGTAGAGGAGTATATAGGTTATTGAGCTAAAGTCGTTGTTCAAAGGCTTAGCCGTTCACCTCACAATGCTTCTTTCTTTTATCTAGAAACATGGTAAAACAAAGTTATACGCGTTATACGTGGATATACACCAACAAGAAAGATAAGTGAGTTGCACAACTTTCTTGGGTAAGCGATCGATCTAGTTTGTTGAATTATAGAAGTAGAGTGTAGTCTGTAAGGGTAGTGAACCGACTGAACGAACTGTGCTAACGTTTCGAGCTAAAGACGTTGTTCAAAGGCTTAGCCGTTCACCTATAATTTGTATTAGTGGATCTCAAACTAGTGAACGCTCTAACTAGTGAACGCTAGTTTTTTATGCCCTGCTGTGTAGTGAGCGTTTACTTACCGGGTAATCAATCGATCTAATTTGTATTACCAGCTTAGCCTAGCGCCATATGTGGCTTAGCTGTTTACTTTATGTTAATTTATGTTAATTCATATCTAGGGAATAACTCCTATATAAGGATATGTCTTCCTTATTAGGAAAGCACGCTTCTCTTGTTATTCCCATCGTTACTTCGGCTCTCTATCGTATAGCCATTGTTGTACTCTAGTTTATATTAAACCGAGTTTGGTTATCATTGTACCGAGTGTTTCCTTCCTGACTGGCGTGGTGGCAGCGGTCAACTATCATTTTACTGTCCTACGATCTTCGACACAGTGGAAATCATAAATTTTACAGCTCAGAAGGAAGTTCCTCGCACCTATAAAACAAGGCATCAACGAGACAGCTTGTACATTCGCTGTTCCAAAAGACTGAACTCAACCCGAGTACCAAGGCTAAAGTGAAGCCATTCTTGGAATCAAGACTTCAGCGAACCGTAAGTCTGTACTTTTATTAAATTTAATTGTTTCGCCGTACCGTGTCAATGTCAGGCATTCGTGCTCCAAAACAATGGTCGCTGACCAAGCAAGAAACAATAACCTCTTTCGAAGCTTGGCGTCAGAATTTAAAATACTCATTATCGCTCGACCCCAACTTCGCCCCGTTCTTTGTTGATGGCGCTTCGTGGCTGAAGAAAACACCTTCAGCTCCTTTACGCGGTTTCGAAAGTGATGGGGAAGACGTACCTACAGCTAGACGTCGTACTGCTGAGCAAAAAGTGACACATTTATAGCTTTTGCTTGGCCAAATCGCCAACTACTGCCCGGTTATATCCCGAAACACCATCACCAAAACTGCGACATCCACAACAGCAATATGGCAAGCAATTCGATCCCATTACGGCTTCCAATCAACAGGAGCCCATTTTTTGGACCTTGATAACATTCACTTGGAGCCTGGTCAGCGTCCAGAAGATCTTTATCAGCGACTAGTAAGCTTTGTCGACGATAACCTACTGGCAGCCAATGGGGGTATTCGACAACATGGAGAAGTAGTTACATCTGGTGAGGAGGTGACCCCTTCTCTTGAAAATTTAATAACTCTGACATGGCTCCGACTGGTACACCCCAGCTTACCTGCTCTCATTAAACAACGATATGGTGCTGAGCTTCGTTCACAGACACTAGCTTCGTTAAAACCAGAGATATCTCTAGCCTTAGACAGCCTCCTTGATGAAATTCACTCATCAGATGAAGCTAAAGTACTGCGTACAGCATTCAAGAAGCAAAATTTCAACAAAACCCACCCATCACCAACTTATAACCGAGCTCACCGCCCAAATATCTCACAGCCTTCTAAAGCCAAAGGATCACCACCAACACAGAACTGTCCCTTGTGCAAACAAGCTGATCGTCCACAGTATCAGCATTACCTGAGCAAATGTCCTTACCTTCCACACGAAGATCGTCAGTATTTAGCACGTTCACGTCAAGTCCGTAGTCCTGAAGACAACATGGATGACAAGCCCCTCTCTGATTCAGAACCTGAAGGCCTGCCCAGTTGCCATGGCTACCACATCAAAACCACTACCCAGCGTGTCACTATCACACAGTCTCCTCTTCTAAAAGTATTTTACTGTCATCATCCACTTCAACTAACGCTAGACACTGGTGCAGAAACCAGCATGATCAAAACCCAGGTTGCTAAAGCAATCGGAGCAACTATTAAGAAAACCAACCAAAGCGCTCTCCAAGCCGACGGTGTCACCCCTCTAACAGTAGTGGGAGAAGTTCATCTAAGCCTAACACGTAATAATATGAGTCTACACCTAGATGCTCTAGTTGTTAACAACCTTGATGTTGATGTGTTAGCTGGAACCCCATTTATGACTGTCAACGACATTTCCATTCGTCCTTCCAAACAACAAATCACTATCCAGGGGTCAGACATCTCCTATTATGGTTCACCCTCGCCCAGTCCTACAGCGAACAACATCAGACGTACTCAAGCAAATGTCCTTCGTGCCCCTTCTCTATCAACTGTAGTCTGGCCTGGCAACTACCTAGAATTGGATGTTCCCAGTGACATTGATCCAGATGCCACTTTAGCCGTGGAGTCTCGCCCAGATTGCTCAAAGTCTACTGGAAGTTGGCCCCACCCACACATCATTGAAGCTGTTGCTGGAAAGATCCGGATAGCTAACGACACAGATGAACCCAAAAGTGTTCCTCGCTGTGACCATCTGTGCCAAGTCCTCCCCACCCACATACCCAACTCCACCGAGCACAGTGTGCCACCCATTAGCACCAGTCTTCCACCACGCTTCACACAAACCAACTCATCTTTTGTGAAGCTTGATCCTGATACCATGCTACCTGACAGCACACGCTTACAATTCCAGCGCTTACTCGAATCATACGATGAAGTATTTGATTCTACAATCCCTGGGTACAATGGCGCCGTGGGCCCCTTTGAAGCCGTCGTGAACATGGGCCCAGTGCAACCACCACAGCGAAAGGGAAGACTTCCCAGTATTCACGTAATAAATTAGTGGCACTGCAACAAAAGTTTGATGACCTTGAATCCCAAGGAGTGTTTCAACGACCCGAAGACCTTGGCATCACTGTGGAATATTTAAACCCATCGTTCCTCGTCAAGAAGCCTAGTGGGGGGCATCGCCTTGTTACTGCATTTGCCGACGTTGGTCGTTACAGTAAACCACAGCCATCACTCCTACCAGATGTCGATTCCACCCTACGTACAATCGCCCAGTGGAACTACATTATAGTATCCGACCTAACCAGCGCCTTTTACCAGATCCCATTGGCTAAGGCTTCCATGAAGTATTGTGGAGTTGCAACTCCGTTCCGTGGTGTCAGGGCTTACACTCGATGTGCCATGGGCATGCCGGGATCTGAGACAGCCCTTGAAGAGTTAATGTGTCGGGTTCTCGGAGATTGCCTACAAGATGGCATAGCTGCCAAGCTTGCTGATGATTTATACGTTGGTGCTGATACACCCGAAGAACTGCTACAGAATTGGGAACGCATTCTACAAGCCCTCAAAAAGAGCAACCTGAAACTCGCTCCTTCCAAGACTATCATCTGTCCTCGATCTACCACCATATTAGGATGGATTTGGACGCAGGGACGCCTATCTGCCAGTCCTCACCGTATCGCCACCCTTTCATCGTGTCCTCCTCCTGACAAAGTGCGTGATTTTCGTTCATTTATTGGAGCTTACAAGGTTCTCGGTCGAGTCCTACCTCACTGCTCGCACATATTAGCCCCACTGGAGAATGCTATTGCAGGTCAGCAGTCACAAGATCGCATACAGTGGACCGATACACTATCCAAATTGTTCCGTTCAGCTCAGAAATCCCTTTCAACGCATAAATGTATCACCTTACCGCGATCATCCGACCAATTGTGGATTGTGACAGATGGTTCCGTAACCAAACGCGGCATCGGAGCGACCTTATACGTGTCTCGTAACAACCACCTTTTAGCTGGGTTTTTCAGCGCAAAGCTGAGGAAACATCAAGTCACGTGGCTTCCATGCGAGGTCGAAGCCTTAGGCATTGCTGCCTCCGTGAAACATTTTAGCCCGTTTATTATTCAGTCGAGTTACCAAGCTTGCGTGCTCATGGACAGTAAACCTTGCGTCCAGGCTATCGACAAGCTCCGTCGTGGAGAATTTTCAGCTAGTCCCAGGGTGACATCATTCCTCTCTACAGTTAGCATATATCAAACAAACATTCAGCATTTGGCTGGATCAGCAAACATTCCATCGGACTTTTCTAGTCGAAACGCACCAGACTGCAACGAGCCACAATGTCAGATTTGGAATTTCATCAACACCACTGAACATTCAGTTGTCTGTTCGACGACCATCGAAGACATCCATCGCATGCCACGTCTTCCTTTCACGACCAGATCAGCGTGGATCCAAATCCAGTCAGACTGCCCTGATCTCCGACGAACTCATGCCCATTTGAAACAAGGAACGTGTCCCTCCAAGAAGATTACCAACCTCAAAGATGTCAAACGCTATCTTAACCTCGTTACCATTGCCAACGACGGTCTGCTAGTGGTCCGCCGAACCGATCCTTTATGCCCATTAACTGACTCCATTGTTGTCCCTCGCTCTGTCCTCGATGGCCTTGTAACAGCTCTGCATATTAAGCTTGACCATCCTTTGAAACATCAGCTTCAGTTAGTGATGAAACGTTCGTTTTACGCCCTAGACATGGCAAAGGCCATTGACCGTGTATGTGACACATGCCACACATGTGTCTCGCTGCAGTCGTTCCCTCAGCCTTTCACACAGCATACCACCGACGATGCACCTGAAGCAGTTGGCCTCTCCTTTGCTGCGGATGTTCTCAAACGCTGTAAACAACTTATTCTGGTTCTACGAGAAACAACCACTTCTTTCACGGTAACATCCATCATCCCTGACGAAAAGAGCTGCACTCTTCGCGACACCTTGGTTACTTTGTGTAGCGGTCTACACCCATTAGAGGGCCCTCCAGCCATCATCAGAGTCGGCCCTGCACTGGGATTTGTTGGTCTACGCGACGACACCACACTCAAGAGTCTCGGTCTATCCTTAGAATTTGGTCGCGTCAAGAACATTAATAAGAATCCGTTGGCCGAGAAAGCCGTAGCTGAACTGGAACAGGAACTCCTCCGCCAAGCGCCGAACGGTGGTCCAGTAACCAACGTCATCCTCGCAGTTGCCACCTCCCGCCTTAATTCACGTCTTCGCAGAGGTGGTATATCGTCCCGTGAGATGTGGACATAGCGGGATCAGTTCACACACGCCCATCTTCCCATGTCCGACAGGAATATTATCGTCAAACAACACAACCAACGGATACAGAACCATCCTTACAGTGAGAAATCTAAAGGTCTTACCAGAAAGCACATCTCCCCAACGTCAATCAAAGTCAGCGACCTGGTATTTCTTCTCACCGATCATGACAAAACTCAATCTCGAAGCAGATATTTAGTCGTATCCGTTGATGGACCTTGGTGTTTTATCAAAAAGTTCTCGGGTAACCAACTGCGATCCTCATCTTACAAGGTCAAAATAACCGAATGCCAGCTGGTTCCAAGTCACTTGCCTTTACCCACACCCACCCGGCATTACGACCTTGACAGTGATGACGACGATATACCTTCAGATCATCCGCTCCCACCAATTGATGTACCTACAGTATTAACCCTTCCAGCGTCCGATGACAACCCACCAAGTATGCAAGATACTCCTCTATCTAGTTCTGCATCCTCTATTCCTCAAGATAGTTGTGATGAGTCCACAAGAAGCAGTAACCGACCTCAACGTGACCGACACCTGCATAAGTATTTTGAATATGACACTTAGTCTCCGTTCGCTTTGTAACTCCATAGCAAACTTGTACTTTACAGTTGATCTTCTCTAGCAAAATTGTGATAAGAACAAAAGAGAAGCAAAAGAAAAAGATACCACGCCATATGTGGCTTAGCTGTTTACTTTATGTTAATTTATGTTAATTCATATCTAGGGAATAACTCCTATATAAGGATATGTCTTCCTTATTAGGAAAGCACGCTTCTCTTGTTATTCCCATCGTTACTTCGGCTCTCTATCGTTTAGCCATTGTTGTACTCTAGTTTATATTAAACCGAGTTTGGTTATCGTTGTACCGAGTGTTTCCTTCCTGACTGGCGTAGAACGTTTTTTTCGTTTAGATACATGGACGCTAAAACAAAATGATATGACAAAATTAAATTGTATTAGTGTGGCTCAAACTAGTGAACGCTAGTTAGCATCGCCTGAACCGTGTAGTGAGCATTTACTTACCGGGTAGGCGATTGATCTAGTTTGTTGTATTATCAGCTTAGCCTACAACGTTTTTTCCGTTTAGATACATAGTAAGTGATCCTTAGATATAGTTAGTTGTGTAATAAAAATAGTGAGTTGTGACGTTACAAAAGCCTTTCCTCCGAGTAAATTTTAATAATACGTCGGTATTTCATTGTAATATATTCAGTCTAGTTAGCGTTCAGTCAAGTGTATGATCCCTTGGTCACCATCCCTCGGTCACCCAAGTGACTTGTCACACAGCGAGGTTATTCTGCTATACTTTATAGTATACTGAATCTCCCTCGCGTGCGACAATTTGCTTAGCATGTGACAGATGTGTGGAGTTCATATTGAGTAAAGCCTAGTTTCCATGGAAACACTTTCCAGCGACCCGGCGATCGTGAACGTCGATTGGGAGTGATCATAAAGATAATTTTGAAACACAATCACGCGATCGAGTGATGGAAAATGTGAACATGAGCGATCATATGGAAACAATACTAGCGATCGCTAGCGACCCGCAGCGATCATTCGTACAGCGATGCTGGGGCGATTATATGGAAACTAGGCTTAATGTGTCTGCCACCCCGTCGTCGGTCACCCAAGCGACTTGGCACACAGCGAGGTTATTCTGTTATACTTAGTATACTGAATCTTACTCGCGTGCGACAATTTGCTTAGCGTGTGACAGATTTATGGCCCCTAACCCTAACCCCTTCTTTACGATTTTTCTAGAACTTCCTTGTCATCTTGTGCCCCTATATCGCAATGGCAAAAGATTTTTCAGCTCCGCACAGTGTCACGACATGTTGTACGGATCTATTCCATGGGTTACGGTGAAACGCTGGTTGAAAAGCAAAGCAAACGTCAGCGGATGAACGACAGCAGCTCTTTCAACAGGGCGTTCCCCACTGCAACTTCGTCATCTCAGAGGGAGACCCTTCATGAACTCGTCACTTACTCTGTAAGGTGCGGAAGAACAGTTATAACTAAACGTAAGAGTGAAGGTGTCGTCGAAGAGGAATTGACGCTATGTGACGTTAGAGGGAAGAGAGTACGTTTGAATGCAAGTGTAACGCCATCTTGCGTAGGCTGTTGTGGGCAAAACAGTCAAAACGATCAATCAACAACTCAAGGTGCGGAATCCTCAAGTAGTAACTCTTGTGAGAATCCCTTTAGAGACGTTAAAGGGACAGAAGAGAGGGTTTCATGTAGCGAAGCTCCTGTAATCCTGGAGCAAAACTCCATTAGTAACTCTTGTGAGAATCCCTTTAGAGACGTTATAGGGACAGAAGCGATGGTTTCCTATAACGAAACTCCTGCAATCCTGGATCAAAACCGTTCTGATCGGCCTGCTGAACTGTCGGATTCGAGCGAAATCGTTTCAGACGCCGCCTTTGGCAACGTTTGCGAAAATTCCAGCAAAGACGCACCAGGGTCGAAAGGGGCAGCAGTGGGACGGGGGCGTTCTAGTACTGAGCAAAACGATATCTCGGAATCTAATGACACCAGTAGTAACGTTTGCGAAAATGCTAGCGAAGACGCGGAGGTGAGTGCAGCCGAAATAGAAACCAAGACCAAGACCAAGACTAAGAAAAAAAAGAGTACGACTAAGAAAAGTACTAAGATTAAGAAGGGTTTAGGTCGTTTACATCAATGGTGTGTGACTGACTCTGAGGTTGGCGCTGGAGGACCTAAAGCGATTTTGTGCGGCCCCTGTAGAACCGTTGCAGAGTGGTAAACATTATTGTGAGAGTACGTTTGACAAATTTTCAGAGCGAGTTAGTTGTTTTTTAAACTTCTGTTGAGTGAGATACCCCAAAAGGCATCTGGATTTTGCATTAATTGATCACCCCGATGTTGTTAAATCCTACAGTAGTGTAATAAAGGAAAAGTTTTTTTTTTGGTGTTGGAGACTGGCACTAGTTTTTAACCAATCAGATTGCAGTATTTTTTTAGCCAACCAATCAGCAACGAGCATGCATAAATTAACAGCGATTTTGGACGGGGGGAGCTAGAGAGTGGGTGTTGGCTCTCTTCATTAGCATTTTTTTTAGGGGGGAAGGGGTTTATTTTTTTGTGGGGTGGATGTGCGTATGTGTTTTTGGGGGTGTGTTGTGTGTTTTTTATTGTTCTGCGTGCGAGTGTTGTGGTGTCTTGTTCTATATTCTGTTGAAAAAAAATGTCAGAATATATGCGAGAAGAGTTCATGGACGGCATGTGGGAGGGTGAAAGACGCCCGGCGTGTGCCACTTCGCTTTTTCTTTTTTCTCTTCCTTTTTTCTCTCGTTCGTTCGTCGGACGACGACTGCCACCATTTTTGTTTTCATCCTTGTTGGGTTTTTTAATATGGAAACACGATAGACGTCAGAAATTAAACGGAAAGAGTCTTACATTCTTTACGTTTATCTCTGACGAGGGTGAGTGTCCTGTTTCTTCTTCTTTTCATCATTTCACCATTGTTGTTGACGTTTTCTTCTTCGATGTTTTCTGCGAATAACAACAGATGAAGCTTTGAAAAGAGATGGTGATCAGCAAGGACCCCCAACTTTTTCCAAAGCTTTATCTAATGTTGTTAGCGTCTTCTTCTTCGACTATTTGTTTTCTGACACGGATAACAACAGATAGATGAAGCTTTGAAAAAAAAATGGTAATCAGCAACGGTTACCCAACTTTTTCCCAAGCTTTATCTAAAAGCTATTTCATCTTCATTTGTTTGAGTCCTCGAAGAATGGTCTGAGATGTTAAATTGTCTCAGTTCACTTTTTAAGGATTCAAACATAATCACACTAAAAAAATGTGTTTCTCCCGTCTTGTTGATCTCGAATGATTTGTGTTTTCTTTGATTATGTCGTTTGCCTTCTCGAAGAATGGGTGAGAAAAAATGTCCCATTCATTCTTGAAAAAGGATTCGAAACACAACCCTCTGAAAAGTGGTCTGTGAACGGTGAAACGTTGAAAGACTACATTTCAGTACGACGTATTTCTTCGTTTCGTTTTCACTTCATTGTTATCGTCTGTAAGAAATTCAAAAACGTGAGTCGAGAAGAAAGAAAGAAAGAAAGACACAGCGTTAAAGATTTCTCACCTTCTTTCGATTGTCGACGATCATCGTTGTTCTGTAAGAAACACAACAAATAAATTCTCCAAAAAAAGAAATGCTAATCAGGAACTGGATAGCGAATCGAATTTCAGAGAATTCTTTTACTGTGTTCCTCACCTTTAAGCGGGAGATCACCACCCTGTGAGTAACGCAAAAATTGAGTTCGTTGAGAATAACGCACATTACATCATTTTCAAATGAAATCAATTTTTAGATACTCGCCTTCCGGAAGTTATCTCTTTGATAGTCGAACCCGTAGTGATTGTGAAATTTTACGTGGTTTTATTTTATTTTGTTTCTTATGAGATTTTTTCCGTTCTTTTTGATTTTTTTAAAAAAAATGGTGAATCGTTAATTTCTGCATAAAGGGTGGATTTTTTAGGATTTTATTGCATTTAATTTTTTCTCATGAATGAGATTTTTCCCACCGGATGTGAAAAAAACCGAAAAATTCGTGGAATGTGTTGATGTGTTTCGCTGTTGACATAGAAAACAAATATGGGAAAAAAATGAGATTTTTCCCACCGGATGTGAAAAAAAGGGGTAAATTCCTAGGATGGGTATGTGTCAACCACAGTGTTGGGGTATTGACATAAGGGAATGGAACTTTCAATCTCATATTATATGGATTTAATGAGAGATGAAATAAGAGCTGAACGTGCAGCTCGATTTATGCACCCTTAGTTACACATGAATGGATGCTTACGAGAGAGTTAAGCAAAAACGTGCTTGTGTCAGCGTATATGTGCAAATGTGTAGTATATTACTCTTTTTTTCTATTGATTTCATGTTATTTTATATATTTTTTTTTTTATTTTTTTTAATTAATTCAAGAATAATTAATTAAAACGTTGTGTATAAATTTAACTTGTTGGTTTGGGATATGAGTCTTTGAAGATGAATCTTTTTGGGATAATATTGTTCTTCCTCATATCTTTATCAGTTGATGATGTTCGATCAAGCATTGAAAAAGAAGAAGAAGATTGTTGTTATTGCGACTACGTCGATAAGTGGGTGTATCATTTGAAGGGTGGGAAGAAAGACGTCGTTCTTTATAAAGAAGGGAAGAAGAAAGAAGAAGATGGTGAGAAGAAAGAAGAAGAAAAAAAACAATTGAACTAACTAACTAACTAACATCAAGTATTTTTATTGAAACTGGTAACTTTCATCGTAGTTTAATTACACCTCCGCAAACTTGATTAACATTGTCAAACGTTGTCAATCTTTTAAATTGATTCTGAAGTGATACTAGACGTGCGTATTCTAATGATGGGATTATGCTTACATCTCGAAGTAGAAAATGTTTAGGTATTCGTGTTAATAAAGCTTCATATAATTTAATCGGTCCGGGCGCCAGTGCGTGTTGTAGACAGGTTGGAAATATACAGCATTCCCCAATATCGCAATCAGCCACAGTCACAGCGCAAACATCGACTTCACCATCGCAATTTTTCACATAACATCTTTTCGGGAGTTCACTTAATGACGCTATACACCATAGTTTCATAGCAGCGGGTCTAATACTGTATAAGATATCTTCGTTGCTTTTAATTGCATATCCTTTTTTACATAACTGCTGTTTTAGGAATAGCATAGTATCTGTTCCAGTTTCTTCCTCTTCCTTTCCAGCCATCTTTTGTGTGTCAATACTTTTGTATAAATAGAAAAAAAAACACCTACTTATAATCTCATCGTTTCCGTTATTGACATATTCAAATTCCAGTGTTCTCTCGTTGCTTCTGTTATTGACATATTAAACCCCACGCTTTTCTAAGTCAACATTGGAACTCTTTGTTTGACTTCATTAAATTTTTGAGATTTTATCTGGTTTTTTTCAATTTTTATCATCACCAAACCAAATCAGATGAATACCAATCATTTTTTTCAGTTTTGCTCAAAAAAACACAAAGCAAACGATCTTATTGGGTAAAAGAAAACTTAATTTTGTTTAAAATATGCATGGTATAAAAGGGGGAGAAAAAAATGAAATTTCACACTTTCATAAAAGATGGCAAATCTTGCTGACTTCTATAAATTTATTGGCGAAAGTTCGATCGATATGAAAGAAGTAATGAGGATTAATGATGAGCGAATAGCGAAAGAAAAGCTAGAGGAGGAGGAGAAACGCGTTGCTGCTGCGAAGGTCGAAGAGGAGAAGCGGATTGCTGGTGTGAAGCTAGCAGTGGAGGAGAAACGGGCAGCCTCTGTTCTTAGGCTCGAGAAAGAACGCGTAGCAATGTTGGAGGAAGAACGCGCAAAAGCGATCGAACAAGAACGTTTACGGAGTGAGCAAGAAGAAGAAGATAAACAACAGTTAGTAGCGGCTTTCTTCAACGATTTGAATAATACAGAGAATATTTCTCTCTCCCCTCCTTTCTGCTGATGGAATGGAACATATATATACGCAACCCGTCACCGAAGTTCTCAATACAGGAAATGCTCCCTTTGATTTTTCCTTCTCTCCTCATCCAGATTTAAGTTCGGGGCAACTACCGACTCTCATCGCTCAACAACAACAACAACCCCCGACTTCCATCCCCCCACTACAATCAACAACTACGCAGCAACAACCCCTGACTTTCATCCTCCCACTACAATCGCAGCAACAACCCCCGACTTTCACCCCCACTACAATCAACAACTACGCAGCAACCAGTGATGTGGAGTATGGGGAAAAACATCGAAGATTTAAAACGTTGTTATAAGGAACTAGATTTTGACGATTTGGAAAATAGAGATAAAAAATTTTTAGAAAATCGTTATGTTTTAAGAAAAAAGACATTCTCATAGATACGTATGCGATATTAAATAGATTTGATAGAGACGTAGTAGTGACAGCAGAAAATAAATTTAAAGAACTTAAATATATATTTAATGAAAAACAAAAAAAAATAAGAAAGTTAACCAAAGTGAAAGATGATAGTGAGTCGGTATGTAGCGGCGGAGAATAAGGGTGATAAAAAAAAAGTAAATCTGTGTGATAAAAAAAAAGTAAAAATCTGTAATTTCTGTGTTTTTTTTGTAATGGAATTTATAATAGGGGAGGTAAATAAAAGTGGAATCGCAACGATTGGGGATGTGTTTAAAAAAAAATCGAAGAGTGTGTACTTCAACAAAGAAACCTTTTTGAAAATATAAAAGTTCATATTTTGAAGACGCAATTTCCGAGGATTTACGAAGAAATTCAACGGTATACTATTGGGGATATTATCGCGTTTTATTCGCTACTTCTCGTATTTTTTAAAGGAGTGGAAAAAGAAGAAGAAATTTTGATTAGAAATTTCACAAGATTATCCCTCCCGCATCTTAATCAGTGCGTTAATCGAGTGAATTTTGATATCGGATATTGGGGGGTAAAGAAAAAAAAAAAGAAAATGAATTTTGAACATCATTTAAAAATCAAAATATTTTCGTACTGCGTTGTGCTTATGGAAGAAAATAAGGAAAACGAATATTTTTTCTATATTTGTGCAAAATATGCTCGTGGGTTGAGTGATTTTTACCGGCTAAAACAATCATACCGAGAACAAATGCAAATAAGTGAAATATGTATTTATTTACATACGCGTTGTATGAAAAATTTCAACGGAGGAGAATATTCAATAAGTTACAAATATGTGGGGAATCATTGCCCACCTTCTGCTGACTATACCGATATTTACATGACATTATTAGATGAACATTACCGTAGAATTAAGGACGAGGATGACGAATTGAATTTGCTAGCTACTCGAATATATTATATATTTGAATATATACACCCGTTTGCTGACGGAAATGATCGAGTAGGAAAAGCTTTACATGTTATATTGAGAGATAATTTATCATGTAAGGTAAAATCTTTTGAACAACACAAAATGTTATGTGAGCAACTAGAAATGTTACAAAGTAAAGAAGGACAACGTGTTTTTGAAGATAGAAAATCTTACATACCTGCATTTAATAATTTGAAATATATATCAGAGTAATTCTTTTAAATAATCGAGAAAACCTTTACTAACAAATATACACGCGAAGAAAGTGCTAAAATCTCTTAAACCAACATTGTCTACGTATGTGACAATTATCGCGTGAGTTGACAATTCTTGGGAAAAAAATATTTCCCCTCCTCAAAATTACATAATGTGATAACCGGTTCTGAAAGAAGTGTTATTTTTTTTTTATGTTTTTCATTTCTTTTTTTGACACATTCTCATAATCAAACACTTCAAATTCACGCGTATCTAATGCCGCGCTATTTCGTTTCTTACAATTTTTAAAACGACAAATTTCAAGATTTTTTCCTTGTGAAACAATTTTACGAACGTTGTAAGTATGTGTTGTTTTTTTTTTATCATTGCGCATGGGTTGTGGTTTTCGCAAAAACAAACGAAGCAACAGGTTAAATTTAACAAAAATTTCATACTTATTTCACCATTTCTGCACTTGAGTGCTTGGTGGAAAAAATTCGGTGATTTACTGTATAAATAGACCCCTATACTCACACCTTCATCACCATATTTTTTATATATATACGAAAATATCGCGTGTAATGAACTGCTCTTATTCCAACAACTTCTATATATCCAAGCACTGTACGGTACGTGTATACTATTGTTACTTATGAACCCTAATCGATGGTAAACTTCAGTATGCCATGGCTCAACTTCGTCGGGTAGTATAGGAAAATAAAAAGAATTAAATATTTCAGCTCCTCTTTTAGGAAATAATGAAAAATTAAATCGACTGTCTTTCACTAATAATAGATGTCTGAAATTATTCTTAATACACCAGCGTTCATCTCTTCTCTGCATAAATGGAATTGTGAAATAAATCTCTTCATTTCTAGCGATGACATGAGATAGATTATTATTACGTCGTGTCACATTTCCACCATAGTAGCGCCAATATTGGTGTGGGATCTCCCAGGGAAAGATTTCTTCCCTTTTGGAATTTTTTGGAATCAGCCTTATGTAGCCTCCTTCGTATATATTCACCATTCCCATTAACCAGTAGAGTAGACCGATTTCCCGGTTGGGAAAATAACGAAAATAACATGTGAACGTCAATATCCATTTTAATAAATCTACGTCTGTTTCTCTTCATTGACGTTTACAATCATTTTCTCCTTCTTCTTCTGTTTCACTCGAAGGTTTATTCATGCTTACGGATTTCTGTAATGAAAGAGAGAGAAGTATTCATGAAAGAGATCCTGAGTGATTTTTTTTAATCACTTCTAGATATCGTTCATCAATAATTAACCAAGCACATTACCTTCGAGTGCAAGTCAACCATCCGCGTCAAAAATCAGAGTAAAATGTTGGTTTTTCAAAACCTTTTACTTTCTTATATATTTTTTTAAGAAACATTTTTTATAATAAGGGGATTTTTTTATGAATTTATTATGAAGCGGGAGTTTTTCTTCATAAAGGGTTTTTTTTTTGGTGAATTTATTATATCGCAATGAAGCGGGGGTTTATACGTTCTGCAGATTTTGATAAAGCAGTGAGGGATCGTGAGGTGGAAAAGAACAACAAGAAGAAGAGAGAGAAGAAGAACATTCATCCTCCAGCCCTCCATCCTCGCCATGTTCTGGATCGATTGATGAAAGATTAACGTGTAGACATGAGATCGAGGTGTTATAACGATGTTTTTTGGAATTGCTCGCAAAGCATATTAATAAGATTTACTTCGATCGGTGTGGGTGTACCATCACACATGAAGAAAAAATTGAACTGTTTATTGAAGAGGCCCCCGAAGGAATAAGAAGAGATGCGGGAGAACTGCACGATAATTTTTGTGCTGATATTAAACAAACTTATCCTTTATACGATCTTACGCTTGTTGCTAATATAAAAAAAATGTTAAAATGTGATATTCATTTGAGTAAACTTTGTAATGATAATCTTGATTTTTTTAAAGAAAAACTGTTGAATTATTGATTTTTTTATCATTCTGTTGTAAGATGTATTCGCGTTACGACAGCGAATTTGACATGGTGAAAAATCATGATGATTTATTTGCAGAAAAAGGAAAACAAATATTAAAAAATGTCACACATATTATGGATTGTGAATGTTACCGCGTTAATTCACGAGTATATTATCGCGAAGTCTCGCTGTTTAATATGGAGAGGTGCAGATATGAAATGTTTCATTGTTTTATCGAAGATGCTCAACCCTATTGGGCGATGAGTGAAAAAGATAAATGCACCATTCGCCATCAATTTCAAATTCACGGGTTAAAGTTATATAATTATCGAAAAAACCCACGATATTACAGTCAGGTAGAATTTTTACACGAGTTTAAAAAACAATTTAGTGGAAAAACCGAAATTTTATTCGGGTATAAAGGGGGGAAATTGAATCCGATTTATGTGAAATAATGGGTGTGGAATGTGTAAATTTAGAACATTTCGGTGTGGAAAAATATGAGAAAATAGCTAAATATTTTCATAAAGATATAAAGATTTGCAAGGAACATATAAAACATAATGTTCATTGCTCTTCATATGAGGTTATGCTTTTTGCAGCAAAAGTTACCGATCTAATACACGATACAAAAAAAAAGATAAAATTTTGCATTATTATGGGTGATAAAAAAATTATTATAAAAAATCCACGTTTTTGGTTTCATTCACTAGACGAGTACGGAAAAACCCCGGTGAAACTCGCCAACCAGGAATATCATTTTCGAGAACAAACAGCACGTCAAGGATCTATAATCGAATCTTATGTTAATGAGCAAACGAGAGTTATCACTTCTAGACATATAAATAGCGGTGTGAGTGCGCAAAATGCCTACCTATTTTCTTTAACGCATACTCCCGATGCAGACGCGTGGGAAAAAGAAAAATTATTGATTCTATAGAAATAAAAATTTCTAAAAATGTACAGGCTGAAGATCAAGGAAGTATTTTCTTTACCATACTTCAAGTAAATAAAAATTTGATAAAAAAAAAAATATCTATAAAAAATATCTATGTTGCGAATGATATAACACCCACTCAATTAATTCCTCGAAATTCAAAAGACGTGTATTTTAGTTTACCTATGTTTTCAAGTTCAGTTAAATTTGAAAATTTAAAATATGATTTAGCCAGAGACGATGACTTAATTTTACTTCAACATATTCAATTTACAGAATTCATTAAAAAAAAAAAGGGTGTAAAATACGGGGTGGCTCATCTACCCTACGTAGCCTATGAAACTCGTGTAATTTATTCCGATAATTTTTTTAAAAAAAATAAAAAGTACACTTTTTTTGTTGTTGTTTTTCTTTGTTTTTTATTGATTTTTTTAAAATTAATTTAAATAATATCTATTAACATTGGGTAACACCGTCCCTCCAAACTGCTGATATCTGTCTTCACTCGGTTGCACTCCGCCAAATTGTTTTTTTTTAAATTTTTTTACTTTATTCACACCGGATTTTATCTTTTTAAAAATTTTTTTTTTTGTAGATTCAAAATCTTTCATAATTTTTAATACTTTTTGAATTTTGTTTTTTGAACCACCTCTTTGTCTTTTTTTTCCTCGAAAGCTGACATTTCCATTTTTTCGGTTTTTACTCATTTTTTGTTTTTTTTAAAATATCCATGTGGCCAATATTCGTCACCGTAGTCAGCGAGAATTTCTTGATGTGGCTTTATAGCTGAACTGGTTTGTAATTTAAATCGATTATTGTGTTTTGTTGTTCCTGTAAAACAGGAATTATTTTTATATCGCGATCCTCTCGCATCGTTGCAAAATCGTGCTGGACCATGGGTTGATTTATAAGCGTCGACGCAATGACGAGGACCGTCACATAAGCTATATTGCGCGATTGTTTTACTACCATATTTCCGATCCATTTCAGCCATTGTGGTTTTTTTACCTGTGTAGTAAACAACATCGGAAAGACGGGCGAAGGGTTTTTTCCAAGCGTACAAGCCTTTACCAGCATTAGGAATACGTGATTTTTTAATACGTAAGTTATTTTCTTTTGCTAAATGTATCCAACATTTACTCGTATGCGCTGTTCTTTTTCGACATCTTTTTTTTTTCAATGTATTGCTTCGACATTGTAGAACATTGCGTACATTTTGTGAAATTAAACTCATTTTTCGTCCCCCTTTATTCACACCTTGTTTAACCATATTTTTTTTTTTTAAATTTTTTTTAGAATATTGTTCTTATTCCCATGTAAAGATCGTGGTTATTTTCTATTTTTTCTTTTCGTTTAATAAATTTTATTAAACATTCTACTTTATACAATATATCTGAAGGTATGTTTATTATTTTTCTCTGCATACAATTTAGACGTTGTGTTAATTCAAAACTTGAAATAAATATTAAATTTTCACCCTCGTTATTTTGAAATTCTTTTAGACAGTCTTTTAAAATAAAAGGAGCGAATAGTATTTCTGCGTCATTGTCGACGATCTCGTAACCAATGTAAGTAGCTCCGTTATTTTTATTTTTTAAATAAACTTCGATATGAATTTGATCGTAAGCCATTGGATTTTGATTTTAAATAATTGGTATTAGCAAAAACCTTAAGCTTTTATTTTTTTTTGTTTTTTTTAGTTTTTTTTTAAAAAAATGGGTGGAATGTGTTCTAAAGATAAACCCTTTTTCACATTTAATTGTATAAATATACGTAATTCAGATGTTGTAATTGATCGTGTTGATGGTGAAGAAGAAAAAGAAAAAAGAAAATTTTTTTTTCTTTTTTTAGAAAAAAAAATGGCTGAAAAAAAAAATGTATTTACAGAAGAAGATGTGAGTGAGATAATGGGATTATTAGAAAAACGAAAAAAAAAAGGAATGGCGAGTGGGAAAAAGGAAGAAAATTTTAAAACTAACCTTATCGAGTCTTCCTATAATGAAAAATTTAAATTTTCTCAAAAAACATTACACGTTTCGATTGCGCGAAAAACGGGAATGAATTTTATCGCGTTTATTCAATCGTTACGTGTAGTGTTTACGTATTTGCTGAACGTAGCTCGAGCATCTACGAATTCAGAAGATGATTATGTACGTTTTATTTTTTCACACGCGCCAAAATCTTATTTTTCAACAGCTGTTCTTCCGCTCAAAGATTTCGACGTTAACTTTTTATTAAATATTTTTGAAAAAATGATGCAAAGCAATCGCACGTTGATCGCTGACGGGTGGGAAACAAATGTTGTAATTCAAACCTTCCCTCACACGTATAGTAAAAATAAAAAAAAAATAAACAACTGAGGAATAAAAAAAAAATATATCAAAAATTGGGGGAAGGTACGGATGATGACGGGGGTGGCGGTGGGAAAAATGCGGAAAAATACGGACGCGATCAACGCGTGGGTGTTTTTTATGTCGTATGCGACGGGCTAAACAAAATTATTAAAAATTGTTGTTTCGTAGTTAGTTTATTAGTAGCGTTATCGTACTTAAAAAAAGACACGCGATACGTGCAAATGGAAAGATCTCCTCATTCCGGCGTCGATACACTGTACACTATTGATGAAATTCGTAATATTTATGAAATATGCGGAATACCTGAGGGGAGTGTGAAAACAAAACATTATTCCGATGTTTATCAAAAATTTCTTAAATACCAGGGTGTTGATTTGGTAATATATTCGGATAAATTTGATAATGACATAATTTATGATTCACGCTGTGATAAAGAGGGGAATTTAATTAAGTTAACCAACGATGTTGTTTGTTTGTGGTTGAATAATGAGCATTACGACGTTGTTTTAAGCATGGTTAAGTTTTCAAAACTCCCACCAGATAGATTTTGTGTTAAATGCATGAGTTATCTTAAACGTTTTGAACGTAAAGATTCACATATATGTAGTAATTACTTAACATGTCAACGTTGCTATAACCAATCTAATTGCCCCCCTACCAGTTGCAAAATTGAGTGCTCTAATTGCAATATTTTATTTTATAATGAAAATTGTTTTTCAACTCATTTAACAAACCGTGTTTTTTCCCCTATGCAGCCTAGCTACGGTAAAATAACACCGTGCCAATACATGTTTTTTTGCGAGCAGTGCGATAAGATTGTACCTCGATTTCGTTTTTTCTCCGCGAAGAATGTAAAAAAGCATAATTGTAAAAAACATTTTTGTTTTCATTGCAACAATTATAAGGATAAATCGCATTTTTGTTATATGAAAACCATAAAAAAAAAAGAGGGGGTAAACCCAAATTATTTTTTTTTGATTTTGAAACGCGTACCGATAATAATAAATTAATGATACCGTATTATTGCATCGTGCAAAAAGTATGTTGTAAATGTGAAAATATTGAATTTAAAAAAAGTAAAAATTACACAGTGGATGACAATATTCAACCTTGCTGTGGAAAACGTCAATTTGTTTTTAAAGGAGATAATACTGTGTCGGAATTATGTGAATATATATTATTAGAACAAGAAAATTCTGTTTGGTTCGCGCATAATGGGGGGCGATTTGATACGATTTTTATTTTCAAATATCTCATCAATGAAAAAAAAATTTATCCAGATACTATAATGAACGGGTGTAAAATAATGATGTTGAAAATTCCCGATAAAAAAATTACTTTTTTCGATAGCTTTTCATTTTTACACATGAAATTATCAAAAATTCCAAAAACAATGGGGATTGAAGAATTAACTAAAGGGTTTCACCCGTATAAATTTACAGATTTATCATATGTAGGCGGGGTTGTTGCGCGTGATTATTTCGATCTTGAAAATATGGATGAGGAAACAAAAGTTGAGTTTGAAAAATGGTATTTGAAAAAGAAAGAAAAACAATACGTGTTTGAAGAAGAAATGTATTACTACTGTAGTTCGGATGTTGATATTTTACGAAAAGGATGCGTTAAATTTTCTATGTTTATGCGGGAAACTTCGGGTGTTAGTCCTTTTTACGATATAGAATGTATTACCATAGCGAGTTTGGCTTTGAAAGTATTTCGAATGAATTTTTTAAGAGAAAAATGTGTGGGGATCATACCGGCTTTGGGGTATAGAGGGCGTGCTAATCAAAGTGTTGTAGCGTTGATATGGTTAGAAGAAGTAAACGTGGAAGAAGCAAACGGGATGTTAGAGTACAAATGTTCGCGAAATGGTGAGAAGCAAATTTTGGGACGTTATGTTGTCGGATTTTATGACGGTACCGTCTATCAGTTTCACGGGTGCTATTTCCACAGTTGCCCGAAATGTTATTTTCCCTACGAAATTAATCGAATAAATAATACGAAATTTTTTCACCTTTATGCGGGGACGAAAAAATTTACACATCGATTGGAAAAAGCTGGTTATAAAGTAGTAGAAAAATGGGAGTGTGATTTTCGGGAGGAATGTAAACTTACAAAAAAATGCATGATTGAAAAAAAGAATTTTTTCACTCCTTATCTCCCCTTAGAAGTGAGAGATGCGCTTTACGGGGGACGAACATCGTCCGTTTGCTTGTTTAAAAATGCTAGTGAAAATGAAAAAATTAATTACGATGATTTCACATCTTTATACCCTTACGTTCAAAAAGCTAATAAATATCCTGTCGGTCATCTGACGATATATATTAGTAGAAATATCTGAAGTATTCGGACTAGTAAAATGCCGTATTCTCCCACCACAAAACTTGTATTTCCCTGTTTTACCCGTCCGCGTCAACGGAAAATTAATATTCCCTTTATGCCGCACATGCGCTAATTCAATTCAATTAACGCGTTGTACGCACAACGAAGACAAGCGTTGTATTTTCGGCACGTGGACTAGCGTAGAAGTAAATAAAGCCATTGAAAAGGGATATCGAATGATTAAAGCCTATGAAATTTACCATTACCCGCGGAAAGAAAGAGTTTTTCAAGAGTTCGTAAATTGTTTTTTAAAAATAAAACAAGAGGCGAGCGGTTTTCCAGACGAATGTTACGATGATGACAAAAACTTAATCGATGCCGAAGTTGATAAATATATCGCTGATTATTATAAAAACGAGGGGATTTTATTAGATAAAGATAAAATAGAATATAACCCCGGTTTACGCGCCATAGCCAAAAATATATTAAAGTCGCTTTGGGGTAAATTTGCGCAAAACGATAATAATACGAAAGTCGATTTTTTATCTGATTACCATGACCTAATAACGTTAGCGAACGATCCGAATATAGAATTAACTTCAACTGATTTTATTAACGAAAACATCCTACGCGTCACTTATCAAAAATCCGACGTTGTTACAACTCCATTAAAAACGGGGAACGTAGTTATCGCGAGTTTTGTTACAGCATATGCACGATTAAAATTGTATGATTTGATCGATGGTTTAGGCGAGCGAGTTTTGTATTTTGACACCGATTCCGTAATTTACACGAGTAATAATACCGATGAATTAGTTAAGAGGGGGAATTACCTAGGAGAATTAACAAATGAGTTTAAAAAAAATATGAATGGATCACTCAATTTTGTTCAACGGGGCCGAAGTCGTATTCGTATCGAACAAATTTAGATAACGAAACTGTGCATATGAAAGGGTTTAGTTTATCCAATGAAAAAATAAAAAAACAGTTAAATTTCGAATCATTAAAAAATTGTGTTGAAGATAATTCGCAGGTGATTAAAATTGAATATACAGATAAAATAACGCACGATAAAATTAACCATATTTTTATTGAAGATGAGGTGAAATTATTTACTTTCACCTTTAATAAACGCATAGCTAAAAACAATTTTTACACCGTTCCTTATGGTTTTTTAGAGACGTAAATTAAACGACGCTGTAATACCATTTCAACACCCATTTATGTTAACATTATGCAGACCGTCGCAGTGTGGGAAAACGTTTTGGATTTATAAATTATTACATTCTATCAAGGTAATGATTACACCTTTAATTAATAAGGTTTTTTTTCTATACACATCACATCAACCGCTGTACAGTGAGATCGAACGCGTGGGGAAAGAAAAAGGGTTGCAAATTGAATTTATCGAATGTAATAAGGGTATTCCAAAACTAGCGATTTGCAAACAAGTTTAAACGATAATACTCTAGTCGTTTTAGACGATCTTATGACTGTTTCCGCTTCTTCGAAAAAAAATTTATATAATTTAAATAACTTCGCATGTCGTGACGCACATCATAAAAATATTAGCGTTATTTTTGTGTGTCAAAATTTGATGTACGGGGATGGTAAATTACGAAATTCACGTGTCAATAGTCAATATCATTTAATGTTCAAAAATTTAGCCGATGTTAGAAATATGTATACTATTGCTGACAATAAGAAAATTAATCGCGAAATATTCACCTCTATTTTAGACGAGGTTAATAAAGACCCGTACGGGTATTTATTATTTGATAACGCGACAAATAATTACGAAAATACACGCGTACGCACTAATATATTTCCCGGTGAAAACACGTTAATTTATAATGTATAAAATAAAAGTTGTTTTTTTTAAAAAAAAATAAAAATATTTAATATATATTGTTTTGTTATTTATTTTCGTCTCCACTTATAAAAAAACATGAAACGAAAACAACGTCAACTAGGGGTTTTTTTTGATTCTTTTCGCGCGAGATGGTCGAATGAACTCGTACGTTTATACCGTATGAAAAAAACCAACAAAAAGGTGGCGGTGTGAAGTCGCAACGGTATAAACGCAATAAAAGAGTTCTGCTTTACAACCCAAATTGGTGATGGGAAAAAAAAAAGACAGGGAACAAGTTTTTTTATCAGAGTAAAGAATAAAAAAAAAGAAATAAAAAAAAAAGACAAAAAGGAGGTTTTTTTACTTTAAGCCTTTTAGCCCCTCCATAGAAAAAAAGAACACCCGAGATTTTTTTTACAGAAATGTATAAACAGAGTGGGGGGACAACCGTTTATGGTCCCGGAATGCGGAGGGGGTTCTTAGGATTTCCTCAACAACGTGGGGATAGAAGAAGAAAAATAGGATGGTTTCCCGGTTTAGGGCTTATAAACGCTTATAGAAAACAATTTGGAGGTGGAATGAAAAAAAGACAAAGAGGAAGGGGTTTAAAAAAAAGACAAAGAGGAGGGGGATTAAAAAAAAAGACAAAGAGGAGGGGAAAAAAAACGAAAACGAAGAGGAATTTTACCCCTACTCATGCTTACAGGTCTAATTTAAAAATAAAAAAAATAAAAAATTTTTTAAAAAATTATTTAATAAAAGATTCATAAAAATTACGACAACATTGCTGTTTTTCTTCTTTACTTTTACATTTTTTAAATATTAATTTATCGATAACATTACCAAATCCAAAATCTATTTGTTTTTTTAAATTCATTTCATTTCCTATTTTTGTTTTACCTTTTTTTCCCACCATTTATTATTTGCATTATTTTCTATTTTGTTTCTGCTTTTTTCGTATAAATATAATAAGGACCAATAGCCGCAAGTATACGTTACTTTCGATTGTAATTGTTTTTTCTGTGCATAAATAAATTTTTTATTTATTTTTTTCGCAAATTTTTCCCAATAATCACGGTGATAAAAATCGGTGGACTTTGCAAAACTATCAAAAAAATACATTTTATCCCCGTCCAACCAAACAGCTATCCAATGACGACCGTCAGAATCACTTTCATCCGTGTTCCATATCCAACAACAATTTCTCGTTATATTTTCAGGAAACATGTCTGCTGGAAAAGCCCCCCCCCAAAAAAAATTTTTTAAAAAAACATTCTCAAACGCTACAATCCTGGCCAAAATTCACTCGGACAGTCGCGTAAAAAGAACTTAAGCACATCAATTTCTAAGATTATGTTTCAAAGACATCGCCCCCCTCTCCCCCAGTTCAATGTTGGTTAGAAAATGAAATGCAAAGTATGTGCAGTGCAATTGTTTTATCAACATTGGATGGGGGGAGTGGGGGGAATGATTTTCCGAAGGAAATTTGATTTTAGATGTCGTTTAAAGCAAAGTGTCCGAGTGATTTTGACCAGGATTGTCTGAAAATATCAACTTGAAACAAAAAGTGTTTTTCCTCTGTTTAAGTGAATCAGAATCGTGAAAAAAATTACATATTACAATCAAATTATTACAGAAACAACTCATACAAAGAAATACATTGTACATTTAAAGAAATAGACATTTCCACATATTCTATCGTTATGTGACGTATGCACGTCGCGTTGTGCATCGCACGGTAAACAGGCGTGCACGGTAAGCATGTGAAATTTCCCTCTTCATTGAACTATTACAGCATGAAAGAAGTGTTTATATACCGTGTTTTCATTTTGAAATTGTTCATATACTCGAACTTATTCAATGAAGAAGAAACGTAGTGTGAATAAATGCGCATATTGAGAATGGCCACGGTCAACATTGTAAAATCGCATTTTTAGAATAATTAAGAGTTGATCAGTCATTTATGTTTGATGAAAACTGTACATGTTTACCGTTGCGTTTTCTTTGTTTCTTACAATTACTACTCGTTTGCCGTTTGGAACGAAAGATATATTAATTTCGCATAAAATACGATAGGAATGAACAGGATTTTCCCTCTCTAAATTCGCAAAGTGACATGTGAATGGGTATGTTTACCGTGAGATGTCGAGAAGTTGATAAGGGCCGTGTAACCGAAGCTGCATAAGCGGAAACGATATATTGCAGTTGTAATATAATAGTTCATGGTAAATAAATGCACAATAAATGTTTGGTATAAAGTATATGGCATAATACTTAATTATTTTCAATACTTAATTCTTATCCCTTTTGAATTTAAAATTCCTTTTCTTCGCTTAGATTAATGTATGATGTAATCATGAAGGAGTACGCAAATTATAGTTTTTTTTGTTTATTTTTATTTTATTTAACGGAATTATAAGGAGGAACGGATTTTATATAAATTAATGAAATTTTAGCCGAATAAATCCACCAACAAGTGAGCGAAATGGTGTTATTCATTAACGCGGTTATTGTCAGACAATCCTGGCCAAAATTCACTCGGACAGTCGCGTAAAAAGAACTTAAGCGCATCAATTTCTAAGATTATGTTCCAAAGACATCGCCCCCCTCTCCCCCAGTTCAATGTTGGTTAGAAAATGAAATGCAAAGTATGTGCAGTGCAATTGTTTTATCAACATTGGATGGGGGGAGCGGGGGGAATGATTTTCCGAAGGAAATTTGATTTTAGACGTCGTTTAAAGCAAAGTGTCCGAGTGATTTTGACCAGGATTGTAGCTTTTCAATCTCGTTGGTATACAGAAAACGTTTTAAAGAACATATGAATTTACAATTTTTTTTTCCTTCATTTTTTTTTTTAATCTGACAATCTACCGCGAGCTTTTTGACGTGAATAAAGAAAACTCAGATCGCTGGTAGGATTATCCTCTATATCGCTTCTATGTTTTTTTGTTTTTTTTTGTTTCTGGCACCCAAAAGAGATCGCCGTCGGTATCACTCGATGCTGATGCTGATGCGCTTGTTGCTTTTGTTGTTAGATCACTTTCGTATTGTTTTGAACTGTACTGTTTTCTCAACGTGTTGTTCTTAATAATACTTGCGGGCATATTTTTTTTTTTAAAAAAAATTTTAAAGCAGCTCTCCGTTCATTAAGGTTTAACATAAACTGTTTGCTAGCATTGTGTGATAAATCGTATATTAAATCCTTGCGATTAATACTTTTCTTTCCCATTTGAAGAGTACTGCTTTTCAGTCCTTTTTTATTTAAAAAATCTATTTTTTTTTCACTACTCGTTTTTTTTGGTGTGTGTTTATCATCAATCACCTTGCTCGTCCTTGTCCGATTTCTTCGCTTCTTCATTAGTAATCGCTAAATTGTCTGCTTTACGTTTAACAGCGTTTTTCTGTTTTAAAAATTCCACCATACTTTCCCCAATACGATCTTTTTGTTTTAATTTAACAGCCTCATCCATCGCTTTTTCTTTTCCTTCCAACTGAAATTCATCTTGGTTTTTTATTCCTTGAAGAAGTTTTTTATTTTCATGATCGGATTTTAAATTTTCTTTTTCAATTTTACTTAAAAATTTAAGCGCTCTTTCAAACACGGTGCTAAGACAATGATCTTCGCATATCATAATCTTAAGATCGTGCGAATTAATATTTTTATGTCCCATTTTTTTAAGTAATGGATAAATCCCGAGAACGAGGGATTTATGCTATATAATATTATATCATATCATATATATTATATCGCATAAATCCCGACGTTCGAGGGATTTATCTGACTTAATTTATGATTGAGGAGGTTTTCCAACAAAGTTGGGGTTTTTTTTCTACCTTGGACAAAGATTTTCCTAGTTTTTTCCTTCATTTCTTATCTAATTAGTATTTAAGGTCTTTATGCGATATAAAGCCCTCGAAAGAACAAAGAAAACCGACTCAATCATAAATTAAGTATATATAAATAGTCATTCCCGCATTTTATTTGAATTCTTTTTTCCACGATATTTTTCGCTAAAAGTAATATTTTTTTTTTAAATTTTCATCGTATAAGTGATGTTTTTTAACCATATTTACTTTAAAAAATTCTTTAAGCGAAGGTATGAATTTTTTTTTATTTTTTTATTTTTTTTTCATAAGTTGATTATATAATATTAAAGATTTTAATATCCCCGTTTCGTCTTCTTCTTCTTCACTTTCAGGAAAAGAATCCATTTCCTCCGAAAAAACAGATGAGTTTTCTTCTTCTTCTTTTTCATTTTCTGATTTAGTGTCTTCTTCTTCTTCTTCTTCTCCTTCTCCTTCTCCTTCTCCTTCTCCTTCTCCTTCTCCTTCTCCTTCTCCTTCTCCTTCTCCTTCTCCTTCTCCTTCTCCTTCTCCTTCTCCTTCTCCTTCTCCTTCTCCTTCTCCTTCTCCTTCTCCTTCTCCTTCTCCTTCTCCTTCTCCTTCTCCTTCTCCTTCTCCTTCTCCTTCTCCTTCTCCTTCTCCTTCTCCTTCTCCTTCTCCTTCTCCTTCTCCTTCTCCTTCTCCTTCTCCTTCTCCTTCTCCTTCTCCTTCTCCTTCTCCTTCTCCTTCTCCTTCTCCTTCTCCTTCTCCTTCTCCTTCTCCTTCTCCTTCTCCTTCTTCTTCTCCTTCTTCTTCTCCTTCTTCTTCTTCTTCTTCTTCTTCTTCTTCATTTCTATTTTTTAGGCGTATTTCGACGCTACAGGTTGTACTATAATATGCCCTTTGTTTAAATGTGCTTTTTTATCAATTATATTTCCCCCACGTATAGTTTTAATTTTTTTTTTTTTTGAATTTGTACTAGCTTTCTCCATCACGGGACGGGAGAAATGAATAGTTTTTGTTTTTTTTCAAAATTATATATCGTATAGCATTCGAGCAGGGGTTTTCATACCAACTTTTATCTCGTTACGAAATTCACCAATAAAAAAAATATTTCCAGCAGCAGTATTATGTGAAAATTCCATATGCATGTTGACAACACCGTTAGGTCGATTGGGTAACACTTTTAAATGAGTATCGGAATTTGTAGTTAAATCGAAAGCTAGAAGCGTATACCCGGTTATAAAAGCATCATAAGTCATCGGCATTTCGGAATGATTTTTATTAAGAACATTGCATAATTGCTCGTATGCTTCAATTGAATTTTTTACCATCCCGACAGATACGCTGTTTACCGTGACGTTTACATTTGAATAATTTTCCCATCTAGAACGAAACACGTTTGTATCCATCGCACCGGCAAAATTGACACGTCTTACATACACGATAAATAAACGAACAGGGCACGAACTATTGAAAATATCGTTTTCTATGTGCGATCTTCGTCCATCGGGGACAGTCGCCGTTACCGTACGGAATGTCGATGAATAATATCGTGCTTCTTGTGAATTGGTAACAAACGCTGTATTTAACGCATTGCTCAACTGATCTTTTGGTTTATAAACGGGTATTCTTAAATGTAGATCTTCTATCGACATTCTCATGTTCGCAAAGTCTTCATCAGCATGGTTGGCACCCATGAAAAGGAGGGCTTTAGCTGCTCTTGCATATTTTAGCTCGATTTTGAAAGCTGATGGTAAAAAAACTTCCCCGCCAGATTCACTAAAACACGGTAGATCAATTTTATCAATAACTTGTACCTGCTCGATATTGTTTATAAGAAGACGTCTGTTCAGTGATCCAACATTATTTCCAACAACGACATCCATTTGATTAGCGGTATCTAAATACCCGCAATTTACTTGACGTGAATCTTTAAACATTTTCGGTGTTTCACGCGTGAGAAGTTTTATATAGGCTGCGAAATAATTAAAATTACTAGCTGGAGTAATTAAACATTCATTTATCTTCAATTCCGCCGTACTCCACATAGTTTGCAAAGGGAAGGGCGGGGGTACTATATTAGCGTTTTGTCTAAGAGCACCAGCTGCATTTCGAAGTGACACTTTTGCGTACATTCTCGTAGCGCTTGTTTTTATTAACCCGACATTGTTTCCCTGTTGTTTAAATGAATACGTATCTGAATAAGGCGTGTTAGGTACGGGGTGGACTACGTCGGTTCTGTTCTCCGTAAAAAGATCATTAAAAGGCGAAGGTTTAAATAACTGTAAAGGTTTTGAAAATAATGTCTCGTGTTGATCGATCTCTTCATCGTGGGGGTTATCCATTCTTTTTTTTAAAAAAATTAAATATTAACTTTAAGAATACCTTTTGCCGTATCCAATAACTTCGGTAAAAACATTCCAAGTGCCATACCAGCACCAAAAGCACCCCCTTTTTGTACTTTTCTTTTTGTTTTTTTTCTTCTTACTTTTCTTTTATTTTTATTATTTTTCCGACCCATTTTTTTTGTTTTTTTCTCTTTTTCTCCTCGCGATAACAACCGGGAAATGAATTTTTAGACGAAAATCATTTTATTAAATACATGTAAAAATCTAGGTTTTTTAGGTTTTACATACATACAAAAAATTCTTTAAAGTTCGATAAATATTTTTTTAAAAAATAGTTGCGATTTGAAAAAATGTAATAAAGTTTGCGATTATCTAAAAAGACGTAAAAGTTCAGGATGTACTTTTTTTTTCTTTTTGCAGGTTTTACAAAATTTTTTTCATGCTCTTCATCCATATTAGGGGGAAACCCCACACGACCGTTGAGTAAAATTTCTGCTTTAGTTGGATTTTTTTCTTGTTTGATCACAAAATAGTTGCGATGATATCCGCTCCCATTTTTTTTTTCCATTTAATAAATCCAAATAGTCTTTTTCATCTAATTTAGATGATTTTTTACTCATTTCCCCCCCCCCCCCCCTCTCTCTTTATTCGTCCTCTTCAAACAAATTCAGCATGAGTATAATTTCTTCATCAAGCATTCTTTTATCAGCATCTTTTTCATACGCAATAAAAAATTGAATTTTTTTCTCCATAGCGTTTGATAGTAACATTAGTGGTAGTTTTTTTTTAGATTCCGATTTTTTTAGGGTTTTTTTCATCATAAAATAATAAACGTTTAGATAATAACAAGTGCTGATCTTGAGTACTCGAATATATTCCGCACCATCTTACATTCAAACATGTTAAATTTTCAATTTTTTTCTCATTACCGTTGGTCTGAATATTAGAAAAATCTAAATTTCTACAAAATAATAAACGAAAATTTCCTCGAACGTTTTTACATTCTATAGAATTTAAATTCCATAATACTTTTTTATCGCTGTATGAAAAAGACAAAAAAGGAAATGAGATTTCGTGCTTAAGCATAATTAACCTATTTTCACGCGCTTTAAAATGTAATTTAAGCATAATGAACTACACCTTCGATACTAACAGTTCCCGAATCAAATGGGACTCTAACACCTACACTATCTTTTAACGCAATGTGTAACGATGAAATGTTTGCTTTTTTAAATTTTCTTTTGACCGGAACTGGTGGGGAGTAAATAATTAATTCACCATTCCCTCTTCCTTGTTCACTCCAACGAATCGGAACTGTAGTGATAAGTTCGGCAGATGTGTCACCAATAAAACTTCTTTCAAGTTCATTAGAATAAATAAATATTTTATCTAAACCGTCAGATATGTCGCGTAAATGAGGTGCTACAACCGTTTGTGTTATATCATAAATTTTACCGGAAGTTGTTTGAATAAATGAAACTTCATCATCCACAAATCCCAGCATAAAAGCTAATTTTTTAGAAATTTTCAATTTAATAACAACACAAAATTTTTTATCGGTTCCCACTGATGAAGCGGTTGACATATGATAGTAATCACAATCTTCCCCATCATATCCTTTACTCTTCTTGCCATTGACGGTTATTGTCGGTGTTTCTTGATTTACCCAATATTCACAGCGTACATTTACCGTTATTTTTACTTTACCGCCCGATGTTAATATAAACGCTATATCATATTCATTTTTAAAGTGTTATTTAAATACCGCAATAAATTTTCTAAAGTATAACTCCCCTCTGGAATAAGGAATTTATCACTAGTTATGGCTAGCTTGGAGTTCACACATAACGTCCATCCTCTTTACTATACTTAAAATTACAAACATCATAATGAAAAAAACCCCAACAAGAGTCATCTGCGATATTTTTCGTCGTTCCCGGGTAAGAAATTTCTGTTAATTCAAAAAATGCGTCATGATTTAGGGCGTCAATCGGTTCGGCTAATTTCATTTCAAATTCATTCGTGTACTTTGTCCCACCATCATTTAGAACGGTGTTGCTTAAAATTTGTAAATTCATAATTGTTGTAATTCTTCGCGATAAAATATTCCCGTGATTTTTTCACCGTTTAAATCCTCCAATTCATACGTCACAGGATCCGTTACAAATACTTTTCTGATTTTAAATTTTTCGTTTGTCCACCGTCGTAAACTACTTTTTTCAAAAATATTCGTTTTTCCACGCGCTATTCGCACAAGCGTTCCTTCCTTCAACACGGATTTAGTAAAAGTGACGGGAGATATCATTTTACGTAGTAATATATTTTTAAATATTTTTTTTTATCCCCATGATAAAGCTCGTACGGGGTGAATCCACCCAAACTTTTATGCGGGGATTTATTGTATCTTTCGAGAATTATGTGAAAATAAGAATAATAATCGAACCCGCCGGTCAACGTTAAAACACGTCGAACCATTGTTCTTAAAGTTTGAATTACTCTTTCGACGTGAGAGGCTTTAATTTCCCGATTGAACGTATGAAAAACTTCAAAATTGTATTTTTTCTTTAATACTTTACGAATTATTTGAAATTCTAATCCTTCATCGCACTGAATTTTTTTAGGCGCTTCTTCTTTTTTTAAAATTTTTTCAAATTTTTCCGCTGTATTTTTCGCCGTTTTTTTCTTTAAAAATTCCACCCACACGTAGCGTGAATAAACATCAATACACACGAGCCAATAACGAAATTGACGATTAAATCTCGCCAAATCTTTATTTTCTGCTAAATCAATTTCCCACTGTTCATTCTTTTCACCCACATGTATATTTAATCGTCTATATTTTTTTCTAGCGAGTTTATGTTGTTTATATTTTTCTAAATGTTCCAATTCTAACGTTTCTCCTTTTAAAAGTTGCGATGCTTTTTTAATAAAATCTTCGCTAAACACTTCAGTTTTCTTTTTTCTCACCATTTTTTTTTCCTTTTTTCTAAAAAAAATAAAAATTTTTTACAATATTTCAGTGAGGTATTATTTCAGAGATGTATTCGAGCTCTTCAAAAGCGGGAGTGTTTATAATACTGACAAAATCTACTTTATCACCTTCTTTTAACCCCTCGTTAATCTCATCATTATATCTACAAATACAATCTTTTAAACTTAGCTTTCCTGATTGCAAAAAAAAATACATTAATTCAGCCACAGCAGTCGCATTTAAATTATTTGTTTTTGTTTCTTCCTCACCAAACAAATTAAACTCACATTCGACTTCTACAGCGAGTTCATCACCAGTTTTCTTCTTCTTCGTCGTCGTTTTATCGGATTTGCCTTTACCTTTTCTTTTTTTCCCAGCAGACCCGCACACATCGTGATAAAAACGCCCCAATTGCGTTGCGATATCTTGCAGGTTATCTGTTTTCTTAAAAGAAAAACTCCCCCACTCGTCGTTCCACGTCTCGTTTTCTCGGACAATTTCCACGTCTCCAGCTAGTGGCGCGTCGTCGTCAAAGCTTAAATCTTCATCGAGTATAACGAGACCTTTTTTCTGCGTTACTAATTCACCGGTTCCATAGCCACTACCACGTAACACCAAATGCATTTCATCGTTTTTGTAATTTCAATAGCTCGAAACCACAATATGGACGTGCTCATCCCAATTGAACGTTCCGTTAGATTGTTGAATAACGCTGATCAATTCAGGAATCGAATCCATTTCTAATTCCATCATCGCCTGCATAGTAAATTTCAAACACGCTTTACTCGTGGGGTATACTTTCGCTAATATCGGTTTACTATTCTTCTTTTGAAGAGCGACCACTTTTTGCGAGAGATCCGAATACTTTTGAAGTACACGTTCGTTCGTCACATATTGTTTTAAATATAATTCCATAATAAGTAATATATTAAACGAAAAGGTGTTTCTTATTAAGGTAATTTGTTTTTTTAAAAAACTATTCAAAAAAAAGTCTGAAAAAAAAGTCTGAAAAAAAAGTGTTAAGCACACTTTCCAATAAAAGAAGAAGAATAAACCGGGTTCACCCACGATAATGCACGATTACTCTGATGAAAATACGGTTTGTGAAACCTCATTTATATTTTTTCTTGAAGTTAAAAAAATTTAGTTTTGTTGGTTTTTTTCCAATATTTTAAATTTTTTAAAAAATATGTAAATAATATAAGTAACGAGGTTTTTGAAAATGGGTGTATACGTGTTGTGAAAGGAGATTTAACTTTGCGTGATCATCAGAAGTGTGATATTTGGAGATTTTATTATTATCTAAAAATGTCTGCGTATGAAAATCTACGTGTGAAAGCAATAACTTTATGCGATGCTGACAAGAAATGCGAAGCTTGCGAGGAAATAAAACAAATAGGATTTGGCGCGTGGTTGAAGAAAATTGGTTGTGTCGAGAACTTTACAGTCGAGTAAGTAGTTTTTTGAAAAAAACGAAAAAATAAACAACGGGATTTATTTTTGATTTTTTTTTAGAGAAGTAAAAGACGAAAAAAATGCTGAAGACAACAAAACAAAATGAGAAATTGTATTATTATCAATTAAAAAAATAATTTTTACAATTGTATCTGCGGTAGATTTTACATATGATTTTCAGCGAATAAAGTGATGATTTTTTATAAATTCATCTATTTCGTTAGTAAGATCATGATTTCTACTTAGCCCCCAATAATATTTATGCGGGAGAGTTGGGATACCCACGGAACATAATGCTTCAAAAATAACTTTATCACTCCCTTTTGTAAAATAATCTTTTTCCACACCGATTATTTTAAATTCATATGATGAATTAATTAATAAGTATATTTGTTCAGATTGTATTGGTTTCGCATAAATTTCCCCTGTGTTAATTCCACGTAAAATACCACTATTAACATGCATTTTTCTAAAAAAATTATATTTTTTTTTAAATTAAATTCTTTTACAGAAATTTTTCCACTAATTACAATAAATTTTTTTGCTTACATTAAAGTTTTTTATTTTACAAAAGTTTTTTTTACACAACTATTTGTTCACGAAGCTATCAATAATGTTTTTATCATTAGGTAAAATAAAATTTATATATCGGTGTTTACACAAACGATCATCCCTACTCTTTACATAAATAGAAGAGTATAAAAATTTTGTTTTTAATTCAAAATACCCGTGATAATCGGTAAATATGGTGTGCACATAATCGTGAGGATGTTTTCCATAATATTTCTCACTTTTTTTTAAAAACGTATTTGGAATCTTTCAAGTTATCTGAATGGTGCGTACATATTTTCTTACAATTTTTATACATGCAAATTTCGCGTGTTCTATACAAATAATTACAATAAGCATAATTACACGCGTCCCCCTCAACCTCATCCATCACCCATTCTAATTTTTTCTCAATAAACGTTGATATCGTCTCAATTGAATACACTGCTTTTTTTTACCCAATAACACCCCCAAAGGGTTGTGATTCTCACAATAAAATTAAAAAATCAACGCAAACGAATATAACAAATCGATATCGAAATCCCCACCGCTGCTTCTTGAAAACAAACTCGAAAAAAACTCGGGCGCGATCGTGAATAGGTAATACGCAGTCATGAAAACTCTTTCGCCATATCTTAAATTAATAGCGCGAAATAATGTATATAACGCAGTATTTAACGGATAAACTAATTCGTTCGTCACACTGTTCACACAAACTAATTTACGGTGATACAGATATGCAAATTCTTGTTTAACTACGTACGGAATATGCATAAAATAAGAATAATTAGAATAGAAATCACAACAATAAAAACCACGTGTTCGCTTCAACATCATCTCCCCTCTGAATCCGCGGCGACGATTCTTCCCAAAATACGGAAATAAATATTGCGCTCCATTCTCAATAACGATATGTGGATGGTAATTCATATCACACTCGTCACCCGTTGCTTTTCCTTTATACAAATAATCTGTTCTGTGGTATAAATAATCTATAACGTCCTCATCCTCAATCGGTTCTTCTTCTTTTTCACCCGGGGATCTTCTCTTAACTCCTAGTATATAATCTCCCTCGTAATAATCTATCGCGCCGGCTATCCAATATAACAAACCCATATAACATGAAGAAAAACGTCTCAATTCAGGAACCATACAAAGTAACATTTTTATAGATAAACTGGAAACAGGCTCGACACTCCTCACTTTCACACGACCGTCATGATCGCGTTTCGACATTTTTTTTCGACTTTTTTTTTTGCAAACCTCCTGTTATACAGAATTTCAAAAAAAATTCCGATAATTTTTTGTGGTTTTTTTTTTACGTACAGTATAAAACACCCTCGGATTTTTAAAAAAAAACCAAACAAACAAATGGACATTCTCGCTAATGGTAGCGAACAAATAGAAGTTTGACGTAGAAAAATAATAGATGGTGCGTGGTGGGAATTTTTACGTAAATGTAGTGAAAAGATGCAGATGTTCAAAAACGTACAAGTTGGATTCTATAGAGCACTATTAAAAAAATTGCGTCAAGGGGGGAATGTGGAGTTTTTTATCGATCGTTATGGCCCTCATTCAATCGATGAAGGACCGTTCGAGAAAAAACAACGTGAGAATAAGTTTTCTCTAGCATTGCTGGTTAACAAGAAAGTCACTTGTTTCGACGCGGTGTTAATATGGTGCGATGTGTGGGATGAGAACATTAGTGAAATCGAATTTGCAAACGCAGTGTACTTTATGTTCCCTGAAACTCAAAGCTACTTCACACTGGCAGACAGAAACAATTTATTGCGCATCTAGTACATAAAAAACATTCAACAAACTCTAATCGAACTGGCTAAACGCGTTAGAGAATGTAATATTAAGCAGTTTTTTTGTTCTATCTTTGTTCATTTTTTTTAGAATAAATACGACTTTATGTTCTTTCTTCTCATTGTTTGTCGGCTTTTCTTCCCCATAAACTTCTTTTCGTATAAAATAAATCTCGCGAAAGTTCCTCGCCTCTCTATTCTTCACCACGGAAAACTTTCGTACACCATCTTTGGTGAGCCAACTTGTCTTCCCAATTCACCATTCGTTGTTCACCAGCCAATCTTCGCGCTTTACTCCATTTTCCATCATGATAACATTGTAATAACTCTCCATCCTCTCGGGTTGTATAAATCGTCAACTGACTTTGGTGGTTTTCTTTAGAATCTACCCACAGGAAATTGTGGTATCGAGGGTAAAGTAGATTATTTTTTATAACTTATGTTAATTCAAATTGACAACAAATCAATCATTTTTTTTTTAATTGTCGAGTGGATTATTTTTTAACTTATGTTAATTCGAACAAATGTCAGGGTCAATTGACAAGTGTTTATTTTTTACAACACAACGCATCCACATTTTGTATTTTTTTCCGGATTTTTCCAAATCTCGTGTGGTGTGTACATATTTGCATGTTGTGCGAAATTATAAGTATTTTTATTCTTATTTATCAAAGTCCAATGTACATATTTCATTCTTTTTTTAACCTGATAGCATAAATTAGCGGCGTTAAAATAAACAACATCTTCATCCTGGTGAAAAAAATCTTCTTTCACAAGAACAACTTTAAGATATGATGCATAACAATTCTTCAACGTCGGGTATATTTCATCAAAGGGGATATACTTTCTTCTTAAAATCCACATTTCTTCTTCCTCACTATCCTTTTTTTTTTCTAATTAAACCAGACTCTTCAACTACTTATATTCCCAATTGACAACACATTTTTTTTTAAATATTTTAAAATTTTCCCCGCTTTTCTTTTTTTTCGTTCTGTTCAAAGTGAAATCGCGTCTAAATTCTTCACTTTCTTCCATGTGAGTTATATCTTCACGCAAGCGTTCGACGAAATAAATTATTGGTTCGAAATTCCTCACCCTCCTCATCCATCCATCAACCGTTCTGACAGAGTGTTTGATTAATTACAACACCACGCATTTTTGTATTTTTTCCCCTTTTTTTCCCAAATCTTCGGGGGGGGGGGGGTAAGTTTACATATTTCGCATAATTATAAGTATTTTCCATTTTATCAACAAGAGTCCAATAACGTACAGATTCCATTCTGGATATTTCTGAGTTATAGGCAAATTAACAGCGTTGAAAAAAACAACATCTTCCATATAATGAAAAGAATCTTCTTTCACAAGAATCACTTTAAGATAGGTCGCGTAAGATTTCTTTAACGTGGGGTATATCTCATCAAATTCGATAAACTTTCTTCTACTTATCCTCATTTCTTCTTCTTCTTCGGACATTTTTTTTTTGTTATCAACAATTCACTATTCACTCAATATTTGCTTCAACAATATTTTTCTTCGTAAATCTTTTAAATACTCTTTAGCGACTTTTTCACGCGCTTTCTCTCTTTCTCGCAATATAGATTCGATATGCAACCACACGCTTGTGAGTAAATAAGGATCGCGCTCGAAATTATTTTCCTGTAATTTCTGAATAAAGAAATTCGTTGTTTCACAAATCAGACCATCGAGAAGCATCTTTGCAGCTTCCTCACCCTCAGACATCTCTTCAAGCAATGAATAAATAAAAATGGAAATTTTTTTTATTTCATTCTCCTAATATCGTTAACAGATAAAAAATCTCAGCGAAAACAACTAAAATCACATTTTTATCAGGATGAGTACATAGAAAAAAATAAGAAAAAAATAATTTTTCACAACCGAGAAATAAAATAAGTTTATTCCTCAATTCAGTCATTTGTTCTCTTTTCCACAAATAAAATTCTTCATGCAAATAAAGTTCTACTTGCAAATCGGGATGTTCACTGTTCATCTTTCTTATTCTATCACTACTCGCTGTTCTCTTCCGAACTCTGTTCTCACGTGAGCGGATTGGAAATTCAGCTTCTCAACGTCGTAGCCTTTTTCTTTGAACCTTTTATCAACACGATTCTTTAAATCCCGGTTCGCAATTCTTGACTCTTCAGCGATAATTTCTTCAGCTTCACAATTTAATGCATGTATTTCGTCAAAGAAGGGGATATTCTTTCTTCTTAAAGCCCACGTTTCTTCTTCTTCTTCCTCTGGTTTGTTCACTCGCTGTTCTCTTCTTCCGGCCTCCGTTCTCACGTGAACGGATTGGAAATTCAGGTTCTCGACGTCGTAGCCGTTTTCTCCCAACCATAGTCCCTAGAATTCTATTGTCTGGAGACGCGGCGAACATCAAAGCGGTTACCAATAAGCTACAATTTAGGTTGAGGGTGGCAAATAAGGTGCACAATCTTTTGTTTTACGTTCATTAATATTTATAAAGCAACGATGCTATTGGTTGATTGCTTCATTATACCAAAAATACAATGTGTTCAGCAAGCGTTAAGGTGAAATAAGGTGCACAAACGTGAACAAAAACCTAGAACAAAGACTTTGGCCGCGTTTCCAGACAATTTATTTCTAGGGACTATGTCCCAACCTTTTATCAACACGAATCTTTAAATCCCGGTTCGCAATTCTTGACTCTTCAACGATAATTTCTTCAACTTCACAATTTAATACAGCACCGCACATACAAGCCGTCATTTCTCAAGTGGGGTTGAATTGCTTGAATCGTCTATGCCAACGAAGCACCCTCTTTATACAAGTACACTTGCTACACGCGACTCTAATTTCAATCATTCTCGGTGAAATTTTCCGACATAATTCACAATACATTATATTAACTTCACATTTTCTACACGTAAAATAATTCCGTTCAAACCACTGTATCTGTCGACAACATATTTTACAAAATACCATTTTTTCTAAAAAATTATATTTTGCAATTTCCTAAGGACGCTGACGATACCGAATGTCGGAGTATCACGAGATAATTTTCCCAATTCAACAATTCCCCGTCTTTTTTCCCTTTTACTACGTACGCTGAAACAGCTCGTTGCACGCTTTTATAAGCATTTATATATTTTTTTGTCGCCTCTTTTAAATCACTCATTTTCTTCAAAATTTCAACGCGTTCTTCTTCGTTGCTCATCATTACACCCTCACCACGCAACGCCATTTTAAAAATAAACAAACACTTATGATCTCATCAACAATTCAAATTCCTGTGTTCTCTCTCGTTACTTCTGTTATTGACATAATAAAACCACGCTTTTTATAAGTCAACATTGGGATTCATTTAAATTTCAAAAGATTTTAATTAACATTACAAAACCAAATCAGCGAATTTTTCCACATTTTTTCAATTTGTGATAAAAAACAAATTTTTCTTTTTTTTTTATTCATCTCGAAAATATTTTAATTAAAACCTTAATTACACGTGTAGAAATCAAATAGTTTAAGATCGTTCCAATTCGTCGTGTATATCACGTTATGTACATACCGATCATAATCACAATGATCGAATAATTGTTGTTCACTAAATTTATCGCTACATGTCTTCACTACCGACAAACATTTCCGAATCAATAAATAACGACGTTTCGGATATGTTGGGAGCGGATCATCTATCCATTGGAGCGCTTTCATCATTACCGTCGCTATCTCTCGAAGATCTCTTTCTTCGTTCATGGGAAGAAACGTATACATCTGTGGAAGGGTCGGCAGCATCTGGATAATGTCAGGTTGAAAACTAATTAAATATTCCATTAGAGTATTAGGTGGTAAATTGCCACACTTTGCCATACGATCCTCTGTTATGCATATCCGTGTAGAAAGACTGCTCAACAACTCATTCAACTTCTTCTCCAAACCCGCTTGCTTGAGCAGTTCGGATTGAAAATTCATTTTCTCAACGCCGTCATCGTCGTCGTCACCTCTCTTCCATAGGTTTTTTTTAAAAAATGAACGTGTAAATGCGAATGTAGTGTTATTTATCTCACTTGATCGTACCCAGAATATATATTTTCATTAAAAATTTTTCTGCAAAAAACTGTTAAAGGTTTATTATTAATTCTCGGAAGAGATCGAATCCACATTGGGTGTTTTCTTATTATACAACAATGAAGAGGACACTTTATACACCATATATAATAGTTTCTTCTCGATGTCCAACTGCTCACTAACTTCGAACAATTTTCATTATCTATTCGAAGACGTGCTCTCAAAGGAATTCGGCGCGTCCTGTAAAAAATCTTCTTCATGCTGCTCCTCAAAAGATTTCATATAGCGGAATATTTCTTTATTCCATCCTTCAATAAACGATCGTTGTGTGTCTCCAATTTCTTTAAATTGCTCAACACCTATCGCCCAATAACGCCTCTTATAGGGTATAGTGCATTCTTCATCAGAATATATTGGGAAAAGAACTTTACGTGATTCCTCACTAACGTTTAAAAGCGGCTTACTTATTTTCACTCCTTTAACATGTAAATGTTCGGTTCCACGTATTAATAAAGGTAATACGTCGTCAAGCATCATCACTCGACTCCCGTAATACATGTATACAGACACGAATCGATAAGGCATTTTTTTCGTTGTTGAACAAACCGATTTCACATGGGGTATAAAACGTTGGGAATAAAAGTTAGAAGACAAAACAAAAAAAAACAAGGAAAAAGAAAGAAAATAAATAAAAGAAAATGTTGTTCTGGAATAAAAACGAGACAAAAAGGCGGTGTAAAATTTGATTTTTGGTAATAAAAAATTAAAAATGAATTAAAAAAAAATCAAATTCTTTAAATTGCTTAACACCACGGATCCTAAGACACTTTTCCGTTGTATCACCATGGGAAAAATTGGTGGGAAAAACGAGAAAAAAACCCAATGTAAATGAAGAAAGAAAATAAATAAAAAAAAATATTATTCTGGAACAAAAATGCGACAAAAAGGAGGAAGATGGTGGCATTTTGATTGGTGAAAAAAAATTTAAAATATTTGAATTTTTACTAATAAAAAAATAAAATAAAGAGAAAAAATTGTCGCATTCCTACAATTTTTTCTGATTTTTTTTTTCTATTAGAAAAAAAGTAAAAAATCTTACAAAAAATCTCTTCGTTCGTTTTAAAAAATCAGCGTATAAAATTTCGCGATCACTTCAGCTTGGCTTTCGAGAGTATAACTTCCGGCTCGGCTCCTCGTTCGTTTTCTCTTTTTTTTTTTTCTTTTCTTTTCATGCTGACTAAGCGGGAAAGAAAAAAACCCCGTTTTTTTAAAAAACCAACAAGGACGAAAACAAAAATGGTGGCGGTCGTCGTCCGATGAACGAACGAGAGAGAAAGAAAGGAAGAGAAAAAAAAAAGAAGAAAAAGCGAAGCGGTGCACGCCAGGCATCTTTCGCCCTCCCACATGCCATCCATGAACTCTTCTTGCATATATTCTGACATGTTTTTTCAACAGAATATAGAACAAGACACCACAACAGTCGCACGCAGAACAATAAAAAACACACAACACACCCCCAAAAACACATACCCACACCCACCCCACAAAAAAATGAACCCCTTCCCCCCCTAAAAAAAATGCTAATGAAGAGAGCCAACACCCACTCTCTAGCTCCCCCCGTCCAAAATCGCTGTTAATTTATGCATGCTCGTCGCTGATTGGTTGGCTAAAAAAATACTGCAATCTGATTGGTTAAAAACTAGTGCCAGTCTCCAACACCAAAAAAAAAATCTTTTCCTTTATTACACTACTCCTACCTCGATCATCTTTTGGAAGAACGAAATTTGAATGTTGCAACTGGAGTCCGCACATGTTCGGCTCTGGTACAACTAGCTAAGTACGTTCACCGCAATGAGCCAAATGTCGCTGCACAGCCAACAGTAGTTCATTTGGGAAATGTCCAACTTCAGTTGGGCAAACGGGAGTCGGTGTATCGTAAGGCAGCAAAAGCCAGTCTGTTTGGAGAGCATGGTGAAGATATTCGTTTTTCTCAGGTTCTAGAAACTATTAAGCAGATGCGTGAAAAGTTCGAAGCACTTGCTGAAAGTGAAACGAGCCGGCCAAGAATCCTTCACGATTTTATTCTCGTCACGCTCTACATAACCTGCACGTGTGGACGTGGGAAAGAACTACCTACATTGCAGCTTTTCGTTGAGTCGAGAGAAGGGCGGGCGTTTCGTTTCGATTTTAAAGTGAATTCGAACGTTCTGGTTTTTACCGTTGATGAATTTATTTTATTTTAAAACGATTTCAAGACAGTTTCGTCGCACGGCCCAGGAAAACTAGTCTTGGATGAGTCGATATTTAAAATTATATGCACAAGGCAACACAACAAATAACAAGAATGAAATATAGAAAAAAAACCCAACCCAACTCCAGCAAAGACGTACAGAGCGTACGAACAGGAGAACAGTCGTCGGTGCTTGTTGAAGTGCCCTGCCCAACCCTCCGGTCCCGTTATCTTTCGCAGTTTGAAACGCTTCGGCAACGTGATCTGGCATGAAGAAGTGGGGGGTAGTGTACGCCCAGCCAAAGGAGATACAGTCTAGAGCAAAGGACCATGGAGGCAACGTTGGAAGGGGATTTTCTGTACCATGTTGGTAGACGCCTCTGACGTCGACGAGTAATCTAGTGTACTGATCGATTTGACGTCGAGCAGAATCCGTGCATCTTGCTGTGGCATTTGACCACAGAGGTCGTTGTTTTTCTTTGCAGCCACTCTTTCCCCTGATGTGCGTAATGCTGGTGGCATGCAACTTCTTCGCAGACCTATGCGACAGTAAAAGAAAGAAATTCTCGAATGTCATACCCCTTAATGCACCTGGGGGAAAAAGTCCTGCGCCAAATTATGCCTGCAGACACCGCACGAACTCGCGTGAAAAAGCTAGCTAGAGCGAAGGTGATAAGAGTTCAGCGCTCCTAACGTGTACTTGACTCTCGAGGGAAAACCGCGTGGTAAATTTCTTCACCTGTCGAACGGTGATGATAAACACCTTCCGTGCAATCATATGAAACATCTACTGGATATATCAACGCGCCGACACTTTCCCACCAGCATCAATCAACCTTTGCGCGAAAAAACGGCTCGCCCTCGTCAACCTGACAGAATCCATTTAGAAGTACCTCCCTTCCACACTCTGATATTTTCATAACTCGTCCCAAGAAGAACGATGCGTCATCTGCGGACTTACTAACTTGATCAAGGACAGCACATATATCCCCAACACCGACAGTAACACAGCATGATGCATTAGACGACGACACATCGTTTTCTTTCGCTTTAAACATAGACTTTTTGACACTCCTATTTAGTAGTTCTCGACTCATCAAAGTTAATTCCTGACGGCTCGCATCGTTGTACGTGAGCGCTTGGTGTTTCAGGGAATGCCGCATGAGACTTGCCAAACTCTCTCTGTTTTAAGCTTTCTGATTCCGGCAACTTCAAAACGTGAGTTACTAACGCGTGCCGAGGTTTTCTCGTCGAAGCAGCGACGTTCACCTCTCGATTAAAGATGCCTTTTAAATACTTTGTGAACGCCGAAGATGTGAATGGCTTTCCCTTTTTGCCAAAAAACATGTATGGGTGCGCCTTCTCTTTCGTGAGAGAGTCCCTCACCGTGACATTTACTCTAATGAAGGGCTTTGGTTCGAAGCGTCTTTAATTTACCTCTTGTGTGTCGTATGCCACAATTCTGCACCTTCGCGGTGAACACAACAGTTCATCACGTCCTCCACCCAGTTTCATTTCTAGCTCTTGCCAAAGAAACTGACGCATGCCCGCATCAATCAGATGCCCTTCTTTATAAAAGTCAGCGATGTATTCAATGTGAACACCTGACATTCTATCTCCATCCCCAATAGGCTGGATGGGAAGGTGGGCCCCAACGCGCAATTTGTAACTAAGAGGGAAAGGATAAAAATAATTATAATGACAATATATTAACGGAATATATTTACTATATTTAGGGATAATTAGTGATATTTAGGGATAAATATGGATATTTAGGGATAATTAGGAATATTTAAATATCCCTAAATATTTAAATATTTTCCAAATATCCCTAATTATCCCAAACTAAACCTAACCCTAATTATCCCTAAATATTCCCCCAAATTATCCCTAAATATCCATATTTATCACTAAATATCCTCGAATTGTCCTTAATTGTCCCTAAATATCCCTAATTATCCCTAATGGGTCTATATACCTGAACATTTCCACTTGCACCATTCGGAAAGGGCGCGGGAGTGCCTGTTCAGTTTGTACGGCTTCATCCAACGCCCGTACCATGTTCCGCACAACTTCCTTTGCCTTCGTATAGCTGACTTCTAAATATCTGAAACGAATAGATTTTAAAAAATACAAATATAAATGTTGTGCTGTACACGACTGCTTATTGTACAAAAACGTTTGGACTTACCTCAGACATGGATAGTGGAAAACGTTCCAGAGTATGGTGATATCTCTGGCCATAGTATCGCACATACCCTGCCACGCTTGGTCTTCTGGTCGCTCCTACAACACGACACGACATGACACGACACGACACAATACATAGTACGTTCTATAAGCACCTGTTTTTTCACCGCCACCCAGCTAGAAACGTGTTGTCGCTCCAAATTAGCGATGTGGTGACATTGTTGGGCAATGTGTAGATGCGACAGAAAACCAAGCGAGGTGCCATAGTGTTTGCTGCGTGCAAACATTGTTTCCAGCTGTTGAAACATTTGGTCCACGTTTGCCGTATTTTGAGAGACCAGCATAGGTTGTTGGAAAACCATTTGCAGTTGGCTTCTACGGTCACGAAATGTCATGTCTGTAAAAAGAATTAGTGATGAATTAATTGAAGTCCTTTATCTCATACTCACGTGGGATCATGATTTGCTCATGAATCGTTAATAATTTGAGAAGGAAAATTACATCGTGTCCATAACATTTAAGAATTTAGTATACCTGCTGCTTGTCGCCATAGTGCCTTGTCGTGGCGTTGTTGGTTGTTGGGTCTGCGTTGTCTCCGACGGTGTAGATTTCTTCCGGGCGGAGGTGGCGGCGGTGGTGGTGGTGGTGGTGGGTTTCGGTTAAGGTCCTCTTCCTCCAAAACCAGGGGCGGTGGTGGTTGCAAGGGTCCTTGCCCCTCAGCATCTTCCTGGCCATGGCCCATGCGGGGAAGGAGAAACTTGATTTCTAATCTCTCCTTCACTTTCCGCCGCAGCCGTTGTCCAATTTCGTACGTTCGTAGGCTCATGACGGGGTAAATGTCATGACCTAGACTGGTGATGGTGAATCCAAGATCAGTGTAGAGCCAAATGGCGCTTGTATTCCTGAATCCACCAGCAACCAGAAGCCAGAGCATGGTGTCCTGCAGGTCCCCAAATATTTGTAGTAGCGCCCCCATCGCTATGTGCCCCAAAGCACGCCTGTGTAAGTTATCTTTTCTCACAACGTACTCGAGGCACCACTGCTTCATTGTTCTATATTCCTGCATTTTGCCAATATCCAGCTCCTTTATTTTGCCAAGCTCCCTGGCAAGCCCCCGGTATTCCCATTCATTTGCTATTGCGAACGCCAGTGGCTCGTCCGAGCCCTTGTTGGTGACCGCAATGCCAACCAACTCTTTGTCATTCCAGCTATCTCGGGCATTTTGCATGTATTCGACGAATGAATTATAATCCATCCAGACTTTGTTAGCCTGGGCACGGCTTAGGCAGCTGAGTAACTCATCAAAATGCTGTTCAATGTACACAGCGGTTATTTTCTTTACAGTAAACAGCGAGAAATTCTGTACGAGTGTATGAAACGCTTCCATGTTGGCAACTAGATAACCGTTAACCAGGCGCACCAAATTCAAATTTCATTCGATAATAGAGTAAACATTGCCATAGCGACCGACTGTTCAGCACCGTTATAATTAGTAACGGCATTCCACCCTAACGTCTGTGATTGCTCTTTTTGGCTGTCAATGCCCAACATAATAGTTCATTGTCTATTTGTAGTTTATATTATATATTTTGTTCTTGTTATATAGTTTTACATAAATAAATTAAACCTTTTCCCTCAAAAACGTTTTCTTAGATGTACCGGGAATTGAACCCGGTGATAACTCACCAGAGACACAGCTGGGCCAAAACCATAGTCACAGCACACATACGTACATACAGGGGGTGTGTTATGCTAATTAATAATTAATATTCCTAATAAACAACACTACCTGGAAATGTGTCCAGGACATCCCTTGGTCTTTGCCAGAATTATTGGCAGCACAATCTGCACACCTACTGCTTCCCAGAAGCCTCCAGTGAAGCCAGCCACTCGTGCCCAGTCCCCCTCTGAGCACACACCGCCTCCTAGCAAAAGGGCCGTCACTTGCTTAGCTGTGGAAAAAAACACTCAGGTGAATGGCCCCTAGCACTGGGACACTCCCCAGCCACACAGCTGGGCCAAAACCATAGTCACAGCACACATAACTACATACAAGGGGTGTGTTATGCTAATTAATAATTAATATTCCTAATTAACAACACTACCTGGAAATGTGTCCAGGACATCCCTTGGTCTTTGCCAGAATTATTGGCAGCACAATCTGCACACCTACTGCCTCCCAGAAGTATCCACACCCAGTGACGCCAGCCACTCATGCCCAGTCCCCCTCTCTTATAAGTTTTGTTGCATAACGCGCGCACTGAAGGGGGCTGGGGCGAGTAGAATTAATAAGCATGACCACGATTGTGTTTATCCATGTTGCCATTTCACAAATTTGTTGATCAGAATACTGAGTTCTGTCTTGGTGCCATTCATGTGTTGAATCTGGTGTTTGTTCAGAGTTGTCAAATGGAGTGTGAAGTTTGGATAAGATCATCCACTCCTCTCGGGTATTGCCTTGCTCGTCACAACGTTCATCTTCTGGTTCTTGTTGACTTTGAATAACAGTTTGTAGTTTGTCAAACCAGTCTGGGACATTGGTTTGTGCACAGGGTGTCTGCAAGAATTCTTGCCAATGATTAGTTAAATCTCATCAGTTGGCTCTTGATCACCCCATGCATTGTTTTCCGTTGTTCCCCAAGGTTTATATCACAGAAGCCGATATTTGCAATAAAGACCAAAATTTGGCCCTTTAGGATTAGGAGAATAAGTTGGAAATATTCTTGGAACAACATTTTCTGGTAGTTTTGTTAACTCATTATTAACAACCTTGTATGTTGTAGCAAACTGAACAAAGTTCATGTTCATAATATCATGTGAACTGTCATATTGTTGATGGTTAGCATACATATCAAGAAGTTAATTGTCAGTACAAGAATCACCATCTTCTATGGATGCATTGTTGCGTACTCTACGTGAACCATTTAGGCTCACTGGTATCACTTTAAATTATGAACTATGACGTTTTAGTGACAACAAATGGTGCATTGTCTCTTGACCTGCATAATCTCTTTCACCAAGAGTTTTCATTACTACCTTCTTGGATACTATAAGCATACAAAGTTTAAGCGTGTTCTATTGTTTATTTCCAGAGATATTCCTTATTTTACAATTTTCCTTTCGCTCGTTTGGAGAAAATGACGTCATCAGCCATAAACTTGCATAATTCCAAAACGTGAATATCTCTTGAACGAGATGAGATACTGACAAACCACAAACGCCATTCCCTCTCATTTTAAATGTACTTTATGAGAAGATCAAAAAAAAAGACTGACGATTTTTTCATCATAGTGACACTTTAAGGAATATTCCACTTTGTTGTAAAATGCCTTTCCTTTGTGTTACGATATCTGCTGGGAACATGATCGGATATAAGACCTCGGTCATTATTGCCGGGTGCAGATTTTAACATTTTAGTTATAACGTGTTCGTTGATGCGCTACGTGGCGAGCTAGTCAATACATATCTTAAACTTTATAACATCTTGTCTTAGCCGTTTATAGTGTCTTCTTAGCCGAAATATGGTGTCAGGTGTCTAGTTGATCTCAAGAATATAAAAAGTTTAGAACGGAACTATGTCTAAACTATTAGCTTCGCCTTCGACTTCAAACACAAGCAAACAACAACCATCCAATATGGCCAATCGGCAAAGCCTTATCAGCAACATCCCTATCCCTCCACGGCTCGATATGAGTGGAAATAAAGATCAAAATTGGAGAAATTGGAAACAACTGTGGGATTCTTACGAGATAGCGTCAGGACTTGCCCAACAAGACGAAAAATATAGCGTCAGGAATTACCCAACAAGACGAAAAATATAGAGTGGCGATGTTCATTACATGCATCGGTAGAAGCTATAAAGAAGATGGAGAAACCAAATGATGTGCCAGCAGTACGACGTCTGATAGGGATGATTAACTACCTGACCAGGTTCCTTAAAAACCTAGCAGATCTATGCGAGCCATTAAGTAGACTGACACATAAAGATTCCAAGTGGAATTTAATTTAATCGATTTTCCACTGTATAATACAAAACAAAAAAAAAAGAAAAAAAAGAAAAAAGTTAACTATAAATAAAAAGTAAAATAACAACAAATTAAGTTAAATACAGTGAGGATGGAATAGAAAGGAACTACATGACCCATACGAAGCTATTCCACCCTGGAAAAATAATAGCAAATGTGAAAAATACAAAAAACAATTTTAAATGTAACTCATTTTAAATGCACTTTATGAGAAGATCAAAAAAAAAAGACTGACGATTTTTTCATCATAGTGACACTTTAAGGAATATTCCACTTTGTTGTAAAATGCCTTTCCTTTGTGTTACGATATCTGCTGGGAACATGATCGGATATAAGACCTCGGTCATTATTGCCGGGTGCAGATTTTAACATTTTAGTTATAACGTGTTCGTTGATGCGCTACGTGGCGAGCTAGTCAATACATATCTTAAACTTTATAACATCTTGTCTTAGCCGTTTACTTGGTCTTGCATGATTCGATAGTATATATGGCTTTCGAAACATGGTGTCAGGTGTCTAGTTGATCTCAAGAATATAAAAAGTTTAGAACGGAACTATGTCTAAACTATTAGCTTCGCCTTCGACTTCAAACACAAGCGAACAACAACCATCCAATATGGCCAATCGGCAAAGCCTTATCAGCAACATCCCTATCCCTCCACGGCTCGATATGAGTGGAAATAAAGATCAAAATTGGAGAAATTGGAAACAACTGTGGGATTCTTACGAGATAGCGTCAGGACTTGCCCAACAAGACGAAAAATATAGCGTCAGGAATTACCCAACAAGACGAAAAATATAGAGTGGCGATGTTCATTACATGCATCGGTAGAAGCTATAAAGAAGATGGAGAAACCAAATGATGTGCCAGCAGTATGACCGTCTGATAGGGATGATTAACTACCTGACCAGGTTCCTTAAAAACCTAGCAGATCTATGCGAGCCATTAAGGAGACCGACACATAAAGATTCCAAGTGGAATTTAATTTAATCGATTTTCCACTGTATAATACAAAACAAAAAAAAAAGAAAAAAAAGAAAAAAGTTAACTATAAATAAAAAGTAAAATAACAACAAATTAAGTTAAATACAGTGAGGATGGAATAGAAAGGAACTACATGACCCATACGAAGCTATTCCACCCTGGAAAAATAATAGCAAATGTGAAAAATACAAAAAACAAAAAAGCACATAGAAGTTCGGTAGGGTCAGACAGCCCAAGAGGCATGGGGTCTATCAGGATCATAAGATAATGATTTATAATGATTTCTACACGACTTCTTGAAATGCCCTAAGCTAACATTAGTGGTTCTTAATATATTTGGCAGATTGTTCCACAAATACACAATTCTATTGAAATAGGTGTTCTTAAACAATTCAGTTCTACATTTAGGGACCTTCAGTTTGCCCTGCGAGGACGATCTTAGCCTAGAATCAGAACAGAAATCCATGAAGGAGTCAATATTACAATCATAGAGACCATTTTTCATCTTGTAAAAGGTGGTTAGGTCCTTGAGCTCCCTGCGATGGACCAAAGGGAGGATATCTAACTGCCGTAGACATTCTGGGTACTCCAGACCTGGTAACATAATACATGTAGCACGCCTTTGCACTCTCTCAATTAATTTAATCATTGTAACCGACTTGGGATTCCAAACTTCTGAAGCATACCCAAGATGTGATCTCACAAGTGCAATATACAAAGACTTCATGGTAGGAAGAAGACACCTTTCTCTAGCAACGGTACGATTAATAAAACCCAGCATTTTGTTGGCTTTATTAACTTGTGTATAAATATGATCGTGATATTTCACTGTATTGGTTATAAGAACACCTAAATCATGGTGCTCGGCAACTCTCTTAAGAACACAGTTTCCGATACTATAATCAAATATGAAGGAGCACGCTTTCTTGTTATTGTAGAAATAATGCACTTTTCTGCGTTGAATGGTAGTCTCCATTTTCCACTCCAGGTAGTAAGATTATCTAAATCAGCTTGTAATATCAGGCAGTCGCTATCAGTATTAATTGCATGAAGACACTTAACATCATCAGCAAACAGAGCAATTGTGCTTGTATCTGAACGTCGGGCAAATCATTAATAAATAAAACAAATAGAGCAGGTCCCAGAATGGAGCCTTGTGGAACTCCTGACGTCACCGGACCCCATTCAGACGATTTTCCATCGATTACAACACGTTGCCTTCTGCCATGCAGATAGTTCGCAAACCATTTAGGTAGGGGACCTTTAATTCCGGCTAACTCAAACTTTTGGAGTAAAAACGAGTGGGATACGGAATCAAAAGCTTTGGAGAAATCTAAAAACGCTATATCTGTCTGCCCTCTATTATTGACTGAGCTCGCAATCAGGTGAACAATTTCTAGCAATTGAGTGACAGTCGAACGACCTTTCATAAACCCATGTTGTAAGTGATAATATATGCGACCAGTGATGAATGGAAAAAATTTTTTAAATACGCAACGTTCAACTACTTTCTCAACCAAACTCAATAGGGAAATCGGTCTATAATTTATGATGTCTTCAGCATCGCCTTTTTTAAGAACTGGCACAACATTAGCGCATTTCCATTCTGCTGGGACACAACCAGTGCTGAGATTAAAAAATCAAGGAAGCAATTACCACTACCCTGGTTCTGAAGTACTTCGATTGTACACAACCAACCGAGCTACAGTGTGACGCATTGGAAACTGGTTTGGGAGCTACACTCACCCAGCACGGACAGCCAGTAGCCTATGCCAGCAGAGCATTCTTCGCCACTGAAAGAAACTATGCGCAGATAGAAAAGGAGCTGTTAGCCATAGTTTTCGGGTTGGAACACTTTCACCAGTACACCTCTGGCCGACGAGTCAACGTTGAAAGCGACCACAAACCACTCGAGATCATCCATAAGAAACCTCTAGCATCAGTACCCAAGCGTCTACAACGTATGCTTTTACGTTTACAGGCATACGATATCGAGATACGCTACAAGCAAGGAAGATTCATGTATCTCGCAGATACACTCTCCAGAGCATATCTCCCCACAGAAGAGCCAGGGAAAGGGAAAGAAAAGGTTCAAGTCATAGTGCAAAATTCCTCCTTTAAGCAGTCGCCCACAGTGGCAGAAGTAGCTGCGACGAAGCAAGTTGATTACATTCCAATATCAGAACCAACTGACGAGAATACAAGAAGTAAGCAAAGAAGATCCAACATTCCAACAACTGAAAACCACCATTCACAAAGGTTGGCCGTAATCAAAGAATCAACTACCTCCTGCTGTGCAACCATATTTCAATGTACGACATGAGCTGTCCACACAGAATGATGTGATATTTCATGGGACACAGTGTGTCATACCCATCATTCTGAGACCAACTGTGCTGGAAAGAATCCGCAACTCGCATCTCGGAGTAGAAGGAAGTTTGAGAAGAGCTCGGGAGCACGTTTATTGGCCTAGAATGAACGAGGATATAAAAGAATACATCCAGAAGTGTGAAACATGTCACACCTATGAGAAAGTACAAAAGACAGAAACACTCAAGCATCACGTTACGCCAGAGCAACCGTCGGTGTCGATCTCTTCGATTTTGATGATAAGAAATACTTGGTCACCGTGGATTATCACAGTAATTACTGGGAAATCGACCGTTTAGAGAACACGAAGACAACAACCCAAGTAATTTGCAAATTACGACAACAATTTGCACGACATGGAATACCAGACAAACTGATGTTGGATAATGGGCCACAGTTTGTCTCAGAACAGTTTAAGCAGTTCAGTAACACATGGGAATTCGGAACATGTAACATCAAGCCCTGGTTATGCTCAGCCTGATGGAATGGCTGAAAGTGCAGTAAAAACCACTAAGTCCATAATGAAGAAATGCAAGAAAGCCGGCGCAGACCCATTACTAGCAGTTTTGGACTACCTACCGGAATACTCCGACTGAATCGATGGGAATGAGCCCAGCCCAAAGAATGTTCAGTAGAAGAATGAAAACCCTATTACCAATGAAGAAAGAGCTAATAAACCCAACCGTTGTGGAAACCACTGTGGAGAGAAAAGCAATGGCGAAAGAAAAGCAGGCGTACTATTATGACAAGACCGCAAAAGATCTACCGAAACTCTCTGAAGGGACTGTGGTGAGAATACAACCATTAGGAAACAGAAAACTACCATGGGAGAAAGGAATTGTCAGATGCCAAGTGGGCGAAAGGTCATATGAAGTAGCGACAGGAGGTGGAGGAAAGTATAGGCATAACCGACGACACCTCAAGGAAACGAAAGAACCACCCATAGAGTACGAACCGGTGGAGATTACCACGGTTGAAGCAGCTACTAGTGAGCTACTACTGAACCCATAGATCCACTTGGAGACGAAAACACCACCCCTGCAGTAGGTACCAGTGTGCAAGCACCGCAAAATCCTGATAACATAGTTCCAGCAAGAGATGAGGAATGTCAAGATCAACATGAGATAACATCTGAAAGTCGATAAATTGGAGTGAAAACTCACAGCGGGCGAGTGATAAAGCTTCCATCTTACGTACAGGACTATGTAACAACGTAACTTGGTAGAAAACAATGTAGTCATTGTTACGCAGCATTAGTACTTTATTAAGCATGTAAAATATTCAAAAAAATTAGTATCTATGTATTATAACAGAACAAGACTTTATTTGAAGAAGAGATGTTATGATATCTGCCAGGGACATGATCGGATATAAGACCTTGGTCATTATTGCCGGGCGCAGATTTGCATATTTTAGTTATAATGTGTTTATTGATGCGCTACGTGGCGAGCTAGTCAATACATATCTTAGACTTTATAACATCTTGTCTTAGCCGTTTACTTGGTCTTGCATGATTCGATAGTATATATGGCTTTTGAAACACTTTGGGTCATGTTAAAAGACCAGTATCAGAACCTGGGATGGCTGGCAAAACGGTACACCCATTTACCATCAATAATCTCATCATTTTTTAATAAATGCTTTATTCGTTCTTGAAGAGGAACACCTCTCAAGAGAGCGTGATTAGTGGGATCGCCTTTCCCATCAGGAAATAATGTTGGGAAAGCCAAACTGGCCAGATGTGATATCTGATATTCATTAATCGGCTCATTTTCAACAGTGGGCCATGTCATTGGTGCATTTGCAGAGAGCTATTTCTAACAGCTTGTATTTTTTGTTCTTGTTGTTCACCAACAGGTAAGGAACTACTCATTTCAGTTGAGTCATTATATACAGTGTCCTCACCAGGGTTATCAGTAGATGGACCTAAATTTGGCATAACATTATCATTTCATCTTCAGTATCAACAGTCATAAGATCTGCTGGAACACCATTTTCAGACAAGGAGTTTAATGTATGTTCATTAATTTTTAACTCGGAATAATGAGGATTATTATGTATCAGCCACAATAAGGCATTTTGAACTTTAACCCTTCTTACAGTCACATCTTTGAATGTGTTATATTTTCCTTTGACTTTGACAATAATTACAGACAAGTCTTTAGGATATCTTGGCAAAGAGGTTGCAAGCTCTTTCACATTTTTGGGCAAGTTAATACAATGCCCTGAGTATCCTCTTTGACCACCACGTTTAATATAAACTCTCATGATAGGGAGAGCATGAGTAATCAACATTTCCTCAACTTGAGTCAAATTTTGTAATTCATGTGGAACACATGAAGGAATCATTGAATTTTCCAGTGAAAACTTTTTAGGAGATTTGTTATCTCTGGAACATCTTCAACACACATAATCATTAGGTGACCTTGCTTTAGCTTTTAATGGCCGTGCCGCTTGACAAATTGTACATTGACTGGTCGAGAACCCAACAGATGTTTTGAACTTATTAATGTCAGATTTTGCCCAACATTGTTCTTCAATACCACCATTTTTTGTGATGTCAAATTCGTTTAAATAGTCCTGCTGATTTGCTGAAGGCTTCTTTCTCTTGTTCTGCTTTGTATTTGTAAACCTAGTTTCATTTTCAATACAAGATTTTTCTGCTGGCTTTCTTTTTCGATAATCTCTATCCTTTTCAAGTCTAGTTTGTTTCTCAGTTTCAGTTTCTATCGCATGTTTTCTTTTTTATACTTTCTAGCATTTTCAAGTCTAGTCTGTTTCTCGCATACAGTTTCTACTGAACGTATTTGTCTGATATGTTCCTTAGCCTTATCAAGTTGACTTGGCATTTGAATTTCAAAATGTTTATTTTTCATTGAACAACTTTCATATTCATCTGTCAAATGTACACTTGTATTGTCACTGTGTCACAATTGAATTGGGACAATCTCCAATAAATTGGTGCTTAATTCACTAGAAAAAGAACATAAATATTGCTCTAACTCAATGATATCATCATATTTAATGACGACAGCAGTGCCATTGGGATCAGGCATGCCATTGGCATTTCTGGCATGAGGATCAAATAAATAGAAAGCAGACTCTAATTCTAAAACATTTATCCAGGCCATCATATAGCCTTCTAATATTAAAATAGCATGATTGTCATCTGCGAAAGTATTCATCAAGGCTGAATGAAGAGTAAAGTAGGGAGACTCACTATTTCTGACCACACCTTGACAGTCATTTCCATAATTTATAAACCAAATTTGGTTCTCATTTTGTGCCTCAATGGGCTCGACCACAATGGACAGATCAATAATATTTTGTGCCTCAGTGGGCTCCACCACAATGGGTAGATCGATATTTGTCACCATTACAGGTGATTTTGTGTAATGATTTGCCTCAACAGGCGAACAAATAACAGTTGGTAAGTTGTTCAGCGGTAATAATTCCTCACGCAGAATGAGACCATTGTCAAAAAGCATTCACGTACATTTTGTCTCCTTGTACTAAGACATTGTCGACTGTTTTTTAGTTCCACTCGATTACTTGCATAGATTGGGCGGTTAACAACGCCGATAAACTCATAAAAGAACATTGCTTTCCTCGAGACTGGTCACTGAAAGTTCATGGCCTTGATGAATACTTCCACGAGCAAATAAAGGCATGATTTGTTGTACTTACCGTGAATTTTTGTCGAAGAAATAGACAAAGAAGACAACCACTCAGATCATTGAAGACAACGTGACGGATATCAGTGAAGACGTGTGTGATTACACAGGTGTGATTTATTGAA
>CAXIUP010000272.1:318172-428172 GCA_964035015.1 Corallium rubrum | reverse complement strand
CTATATTTAGCTCAACTGTTGCACAAACGACTTCAGACTGATCTGGTGCAACAGCGGACCAGACCTGTTGCACAAGGATGTTGCACAAGGAAATGGGAGGGGGGGGGGGGGGGGTTCGGCCGGAAATATTGTGTATTGTGGGTTTTCTGGGTGATGACAATCTCACCCAATTGCGGGTTAGAATTTTCCCGGATTTTGCTCGAAGCAAAGACTGGAGGGCCGAGGCTGAGCTTTCGAGTTATAAACCATTAGGTAATTTGCAAATTGAATTATTCTTATCTTTTAATGTCGTTTTTCGTTTTCCCGGACATTTTGACTGTTGCATTTGCAACAGTTGCAACAGTCTAGATCCACCCCTGGCTGGTGCCAGAATGATAGAATATAGACGGAATATAGATAAGTGTCATGAGGATTATCGGGTCAGGAAAACACATCCAAATTTCCACTGAGAAAATCTCCAGAAACAGATTAATCGGTCAGTTGATAATGATATCTACCATGAACACGATCTCCGACACTACAGTCACTATCCCGCATTTCAGGGAGATCGTCTCAGTAACTTGGACATGTCTGCTATGTTTAAATGGATTAATGGGAACAAGAAAAATGTTCTTCTTGGTGTCAGGGCAAGATAATATTGTGCACATATTAATTTAATTGTCTTTGAGTTGCACCAAGACCAGCAGTTGTATTTCACAACTAATTCAGTCAAAGGGAATTACTGGTACTTAATTATTTTAAATTAACTTGAAATTAAATAAATTAATAAAACTTAATAAAACTAAAATATCTGACAAACCTTATTTAGGTAATTAATTTTAGTTGTCCATGTCTTAGACTTGAACTGAGTTTACATGTATGAATAATACTTTCCTCAGACTGGATATTATTGTTTATCATACTGTAGCCAACAGTAGGTTCTATTTAATTTAATGAGATAAGCCTGATGTTTATTGATTTTTTTGTCTATTAATCAATTGAGTCAGGTATTCTAGAGCATAAGCAGCAGCCCCTGGAATATCCACAATATCTGTTGACTTCTCATTTGACACGTTCATTGACTCATCAAGTTGGGATAAAGCTAAATTATATACATTCATGAAACAGCTCATCATCATCTAGCAGCATGTCCCAGTCGGTTGCATCATCATAACCATCATTATCTTCACAGTGGCAGTTAGAACGTTCTACCAAATTCAAATCATCAAAAATTTCACCAATAATATTAAGTATTTTATAAGCATGTTTCATGTCCCATATTTCAATGTAATTTGACACATCTTCAAGGCAGAAAATCATGTGGCAATTATTCAAAACTTGTGCAATTTGCAATTCAGAAAAAACCAGTATCAACTGTAAATTTGTTAAAGTTTTTAGTTGTCCATATGCAAACGATTTACCAATGATTTGTGATACAAAATCAGCCTTGAATATATATATATATAAAGGTATTTAGTGTTTATTTCACAATACTTACACGGGAGATTTCAGGTTATCACCACAGGTCGAAGAGGTACCGCCTCGAACATGAATAGACTTCCCTTCCCCAGCTATCACAAAAGTGACTCCAGCCCTTAGGACACTGGAAGGCGGGTTAAAAGTTGGAAGTCTAAAACATGAAAGATTTTATTATACAACAAGTAATACAATGTCAACAATATATTTAAATTAATAATCCATAACATAGTCAAAAGTTGGGTTCAAATACTTGAAGTGTTGCTTATTCTATCAGATCTGAATGGAATGAAACAAACATTTTAAATACGTATTTTATAAATCGCCCACACTTGTTGTTTGAGCGCTCTTCGTACGCGCGTGAATAAACACGTTAATAAATTAAGCTTACCAGCTGTTATTTCGGCCAAAAACCAGATGACTCATCACACAATCTAACATCATTCCTTATATGGCAACACTTCAAGTATTTGAACCCAACTTTTGACTATGTTATGGATTATTAATTTAAATATATTGTTGACATTGTATTACTTGTTGTATAATAAAATCTTTCATGTTTTAGACTTCCAACTTTTAACCCGCCTTCCAGTGTCCTAAGGGCTGGAGTCACTTTTGTGATAGCTGGGGAAGGGAAGTCTATTCATGTTCGAGGCGGTACCTCTTCGACCTGTGGTGATAACCTGAAATCTCCCGTGTAAGTATTGTGAAATAAACACTAAATACCTTTATATTATCGCTCGTTCTGAGATAGAGCTAAGAATTTGAGCGCACTTGCGTACCCGTTCGGGGAAAACGGCGTGAGTCAGTTAGTCGGTCGGCACATCTAAAACTGTGTGGCTTATTCTATCAGATCTGAATGGAATGAAACAAACATTTTAAATACGTGTTTTATATATATATATATATATATATATATATATATATATATATATATAGGGAATATTTGGGCACCAATAGAATTTTTATGTTTTCCATCTGTTGGTCTGTATTGTAAAGAGTAATATAAATAATGTAATAACTTGTGTAAAGATTCTATAACTTGTTATCAGACTAACATAACGTAACAGGTGGTCTGTCTTGCATAGGATAGGGTTAGAATCACAGCCACGCCCTATTGGGCATACTGCGATCTAGCTGTTATAGGATATCTCTTCCACGCGTTCTGTCTCATTCAGCACTGACCTTCAAGAGGTGAGGTAGAACCCATTTCATTTGAATTTGGAGAATTCAAGATGCTATTCGTGTTGTTCTTTCTTTTCAAGGTAAGAATTGTTTTGAATCTTATGTTACAATAGTTTTTCTGCCCATCTTAATGATTCTAGAAGATGAGCTTTATATACTGTATTTTAAAAAGTTCACGCGTCAAATGTTTATAGTTTTTCTACTATACAATATGGCGATATTTTGCGCACTTCTACGTTTGGTTAACTCGAACTTGCCAACTAAATGTTATCTAACAGTGATGCGTTCCACAAACTAAATAAGTGTTACTAAGTTCGAATATTTCTCGCGATAATGAATGGGTGAAGAAAGATGGCAGTCACTTATTTGTCACTTGGCCATCGTTTACGAACCTTGCATATATCGGCCATTATCAGCTAGGTCACATTATTCATGGTCAGGAGGTGGTTAGGTGTTAATGGATTGGGAGATTGGCGTCGTTGATGGAATCTACAGTAAGGGGGCGACAGTTCACAATAGCTTCAGCTTCGCACATAAATGTTGTAAGGGCTTCGTCATTTGACTGCGTACCATTTCTTTCGAGAATAGCTGACAATACATTGCGAACCGTACGAATTTGTCGTTCCCATACTCCACCCATGTGACTAGCTGAAGGAACGTTCATGTTGAATTCAAACCAATCACAATTATCACGCAATAATTCTTGACGTATCTTGTCTTGATCAAACTCGTTCAAAGCTTCCTTCAGCTCTCTCTTAGCGCCAACGAAATTCGTACCCTGATCACTACGTAGCTGTCGAATAGGACCTCTTCGGCTTAGAAATCTACAGAGTGCGTTAATAAAGGAATCAGTGTCTAAACTTGCAGCGACTTCGAGATGCACAGCTCTTGATGCCATACACGTGAACGAGCTCTTGATGCCATACACGTGAACAAGACTCCGTATCTCTTCAATTCTTTGCGACCTTCCTTAATCATGAAAGGCCCAAAATAGTCGACAGCGCAACTGGTAAATGGCGGTGCAGGTTCCAGAAGATCCGGTGGCAACACAGCCATACGTTGCTCTTGCACACTACCACGTAACTTGCGACAGGTAGCACATTGACTTATAGCTCTGGAAACAACCGACGAGGCTCCGAGAATCCAATATCCACTAGCTCTAATGTTCTTCAGTGTGATGCCTTTACCTTGATGATGTACTCTTTCGTGATAATGTCTTACGATCAAGTTCGTAACATGTTTATCCCGTGGTAAAACTGTAGGATGTATACAATCTCCAGCTAGATTGGCTAACTGGAGTCGACCTCCTACCCTTACAACTCCGTCCGAATCTTTGTAAGGATCTAATTTTTCGAGAGGACCTACGTGTAAGGTATCCAATCTCGCTTCGTGTTGAACTGCTTTAATTATCACGATTTCAGCTTGACGTAACTCTTCAACCGAAACAGGATTTATCGACACTTTCCGTACTTGCTTCGTACTCGAGCGCAGATTATATCGCTTCTCTTTGGATTTAGCCTTAAGGCGGCGCATGTACCGACGACATAATGCCAAAGCCTTTCTTGCACGTTGCCAATCCGAAAACAAGGATAATCGCTCTAACAGGGTTGCAAACGATGCTTTGACTGAAGTAGCCAAAGAGACTGCGTTCTTCACTTCGGGGTCGTTTTCTGGCAAAGTCGATACTTCACCCGTCACCTTTTCTGCTTGTGCCCAATCAGCTTCGTCTTTCCACAGGAATTCCGGACCATTGATCCATTGGAATTTGCAAGCTGACTTGGTCGCAAGCCTCGAGAACCTTCATCTGCTGGGTTGTGCTTTGTGTCGACGTACCTCAACTGATCTAGCGACGAACTTTCTTGTATTTGTTGGACTCGATTTGCAACAAACACATGGAACCGTCTCACTTCATTACCGATATAGCCCAAAACTACTTGACTGTCCATCCAGAAATATTCTTGAGCAATCGACATATCCAATTCTCGACGTAGATGTCCACTGACCTTTACTGAAACAACTGCTGCAGTTAGCTCCAATCTTGGCACAGTTACGGCTTTCAATGGCGTGACTCTCGATTTACCAAGCACGAAAGAACAGTGTATCCTCCCTTGAACATTTACCATTCGAAGGTAACTACACTGACTATAGCCCTTGAAGCTCGCATCAGAGAAGTGGTGTAGCTCAGATTTCATGAATGGACAAAAGTCCTTTGGCTTATAGCAGCGCGGGATCGACAACGCTTCCAAATTCTTCAATTCGGACTTCCACTTAGACCATCTCATTTTGATGTCTTCTGGCACTGGATCATCCCAACCAAGATTTTTCCGACAAAGGTCTTGCAGAATGGATTTTCCTTCTAATAGAACTGGTGCCACAAACCCAAGTGGATCGAATATTGAACTCACTGTCGAGAGAATACCACGTCTTGTACAGGGTCGCTCTTTAAGGGCAATTGTGAACTTGAACACCTCAGATTCGATAGACCATTGAATTTGAATTATGCAAGCGCCGCGGAGCGGCGCGCTCGTATAATTCTGATTATACGAGCACTTGAAGGGAGAAATGTATGGAATACTTACGGTATGACGTTGTCCAATTGGTGATGGAGCCACACATAAAAAGCACTGGGGTGAGAAAAGAAAGCGCGGGAAACCCGCCTCGAGGCACCATATAAGGCATCACCCCAGGTCTTATCTCTGATTTTTTCACAGAGCACAGAAAAAGACAACATGCTACACTTTAATGCAAAAATTATTTTAATGTAAACACAACAACATGGTCATTCCAATTCAACAAGGGTTGGGAAGTACTGTAAGTAGCTGGGTTGGGAATCCATACATTTCTCCCTTCAAGTGCTCGTATAATCAGAATTATACGAGCGCGCCGCTCCGCGGCGCTTGCATAATTCAAATTATACTTCACACTTTCCAGTCGAAATGTATGGAATACTTACGGTAGATTACAACGCAAGTTTCCCAACGAATGACCCATGTTGCACAACACAACACTAAAAAGATGACGAAACTAGTCATTACATGCACGTAAACATGCATTAATCTTGTACTGTTCTCTATTTCTGAGACAAAATTGATGTCCCATAAGAGACAGGAAGAGAAGGTTTATAATAAAAACGATTGAAAGTTGATGGGTTTGTCCAATCTGCCATGGACATGATAGAATCCACACTTAGACCTGCACGTCTCGCCGCCGATGTCGAAGCGCTTCTGACAGAGTGACCTTTGAAAATGCCTTCTTTGATTCCAGAAAGGCAAATAACCTCTTTCAGCCAACGAGAAAGCGTGGAAGAAGTGACGGGTTTATGAGGTTTCCTCAGCGAAAGAAATAATAGTTGTTGCATGTTGTCGTTAGATTCTTGCCGCCATTCCTTGGTTTTGTCTAAGTATATGTCAAGACACTGAGCTGGACAAAGAGCTTCTTCCGTAAACTTCGGGTAAATTGACTCTCCAAGTTTGCCACTGTGAGAGCGCTTGCGATAAGTAGTGTGGAGGAATTTTACACCTTCTGGATAATGACGTAAGTACCTTATATCCAATGTAGCCATGATAGAACTTCTCTCAGGGCAGGTAAGTGCCATGAGCATACAAAGCTTTTGCGATAGTTGTTTAAAAGACAATGTAGAATTTTCACCAAGATTTGTTAAATAATTAGTAACCGTTACTACGTCCCATGTGATCTGATATTGAGGTTGAGGAGGTCGCGAAATTGAAATGCCTTTCATTAATTTAATAACCAAAGGGTGTTGACCAATCGGTTTTTTATCTACATCACAATGTGCTGAAGAAATGGCTGATCTAAGGACATTTATTGTTCTATATTCTTTACCCTTAGAGAACTGCTCAGCCAAAAATGTTAGAATTTCAGAGATTGGACCAAATACGGGATGACTTTGCCGTTCCTCACACCAGCTACTCCACTGAGACCAAGAGCAGTTGTAGGTTTTGGTGGTTGAGGTCTTAACACTGTTGGTAATGAGTTCGACAGCTGTTTCTGAAATTCCCGTTGTTTGGAAGTGTTGCCGGATATTTTCCAAACGGCCAGTTTGAGTGCGGGAAATAGTGGGTGTACTGCGTCTGGATTGGATGCCTCCACTAGTAGACTGGTGTTGTTTCCCAGGTATACTGGGTAGTCTATCAGCATCTCTAGTAGTAGTGGCCACCACGGCTGGGCTGACCACACTGGAGCTACCAACACTAGAGTCGCACAGTCCTTCTTGGTTTTGTGAAGGACCGCTTGGACTAGGTTGAAGGGAGGAAAGGCATAGGCTGTTATGTTGGACCAATCCATGGTGAATGCATCTGTGTGGGCTGCATTTGGGTCTGGTCTCCAACTGACATAGTTTTTTAGTTGGTGGGTTAACCGTGAGGCAAATAGGTCTACTTGACAGTGTTTGATCATGGGGAAAATCACTGATGGCTTCAGTTGCCAGTCGTTCCAGTCCCTCGTTGTCCGAGACTCTGAGTCTGCTGCGATATTTGTTTTGCCCGGGATGTACTGGGCTAGAAGAAACAGGTTTCTTTGCTCGCACCATTCCCAGATCTCGAGAGTCAACTGGAGAAGCTGGGGGCAGTGAGTGCCACCCATGTTGTTCAGATATGCTACTGGTGTGGTATTGTCCATCTTTAGACAAATTACTTTTCCTGACTGGGTTTTCACAAAGGATTTCAGGGCAAAAAAGGCTGCCCTGAGTTCCAGAATGTTTATGTGGACTTCCGATTCTGTTCTGGTCCACTTCCCACCTGTTCTCAGGTTGCCCCAAGATGCTCCCCATCCCATCTTGGAGGCATCGGAGGTTATTGTCAGATCTGCTGTTGGAGGAAGAATGCGACTGCCTTTTAACAATGGAAGATTGTTTACCCACCATGACAAGTCCACTTTGGCGTTCTCGGACAAGCTCACTTGTGTGTCGTAATTTGACCATTGTTGCAAGGCCTCTATCTGGAGTTCCTGGAGGTGACGATAATGCAGTGGCGCAGACCAAACTGCTGGACGGCAAAATTCGAGGAGTCCCAGTACTCAGGATATTTGCCGGATAGACGGTCGCATCGCCTTTCGCAAGAGGCGACATTCCTTCTGAATTAAGTGGACTTTTTGAGGAGGTAAAATGAACTGCATTGTCGTAGAGTCGATTAGCATGCCTAGAAATAGGATCTTTTGCATTGGAGTCAGTTGCGACTTTTGATAGTTGATCAAGAATCCCAAAGATTCCAGTAATCTGATGGCCATTTGTTTGTGATAGTTCAGGGTTTCGATTGACGCAGCTATTAATAGCAAATCGTCCAGGTAGATTATTAACCGAACTCCTTGACCTCGTAGCCAGGCAACCACGGGTTTCAGGAGTTTGGTGAACACTCTTGGTGCTACGTTTAGACCGAACGGCATTGTCGTAAATTGGTAAGACTTGTTTTGCCACAGAAAACGAAGAAATCGTTGGGATGTTGTGTGAATGGGGACAGTCAGGTAAGCGTCTGTCAGATCTATACTTATCATGAAATCCCCTTTGTTTATGAGAGACTTTATTGTCGAAAGATTTTCCATTTTGAAATGCTCGGTTTCGATGAACTCGTTCAGTGGACTCAGATCTAGCACCGGACGTTGACCCCCGTTTTTCTTCGGGATTAAAAACATTTTGTGATAAAACGCGTCCTGGCTGAAAGGCACCTGAATAATTGCTCCTTTGTTCAGAAGCGACAATATTTCCTCGTCGACTAAACGAGGGTTTTGAGTCAAAGTTTGAGCGGGAATTACTAACTGAAACGGCTGGCTTTGAAAGTGAATTTTGTAACCTTGAACAATGTTTAAAATAACTGGATCCCGAGTGATATTTTGCCAGTTTGTATAAAAATAACGTAGTCTTCCCGTTAGCGGAAGTTGTTGTTTGGTTTGCCTCGAAAGGACTGTTGCCGTTGGGGAAAAGGAAACTTGCCTTTTGTTGTCCCCGCATGGGGAAATCTGCTTGGCCCAGACTGAGCTGGACGAAATTTTTCGTTTTTTGACTGATATTTATGAAATTGGGTTTTAGGCCAGGGAGTCGCATTATTATGCGAGTGTGTCTGTGACAGATTCTTTTGTAAGTTGCGAGCAATGTCGGCACTGTCTGCTGCCAGTTTGCTGATGTCGTTTCCGAATAAACACTTGCCCGCGTTAGGAAAGGACGCTTCGGCAAGCGAAACTTTGCTTGGATTGATAGAATAAAGAATTTTCGATCGGCGTAACACAGACAGGGAATTAGAGGCATTTCCCAAGAGACAAAGTGCTTTCTCGACAATGGCCAGCAAGTCCTCATTGGTCATTTCTTGCTTGTTTTCTAGCAAATCATGTAGGGCTGTTAACGGAGCAGCCACGTTTAAAACATGGCGTTGAACTTTGAGTAGTTCTTTATCGCGATTCTCGACCGATTTTTTATATTTTTGTGGAATTTGATCCGAAAGTGCCTTGTCTAGTTTCGGCGTTGTAAACACGTCAATCTCTGGAAGTGACGTGTCTTCTAAAATACTGAATATTTGGGAGGAAGATAAACTTCGACGGAAATTCGTCCCTAAAAACTCTTTCAGATTCGCTGAAGGTGCCCAGTTAGGCGCCTCTGCAACCGGGTCAAAAGGTAGTGATTTTACAGCACTGCTTGTTTCGGGAAGATTTTTCCCGCCATTGTTGTCGTTGTCTTTGTCATTGTTTGTATAAAGGTTGAGCGCTTTGCTCGTTGTGGGGCCATCTTTGTGGCCTATTTGGGCGTCCAGGATTTCTGGACTTGAACTTGCCATTTCTGGGTCCTGTGGCACCATGACCGAAAGTTGGTCACAAGAATCAAAGTCTTGTTTGCCCGCTGATAGCTCGTCTTCTCCGGTAGGATCAGTCGCCATTTTGCCATGTGGCAGATGTGAGTTCTGGTCTGACTCTAAGCACGTCAGACGATTGTTGAGGTTCTCAACAGCTGAACTTATGCCATTTATCTTTTCCAGTATTTGGTTTAAGGCAGTTGATGAATTACCATCATTACCAGAGTTGTGATGTTCATCGTGTTTGGACCCAGAGCGTCGTCTCTTGCTTGGACGATGGGATTTTGAACGTGATTTTGAAGCCTCACGACTTCGAGACCTCGAGCGTTTGCTCGAACTCATATCTTTTCTAGACAGGATAGAAAGAAATCACTGCAACTGAAAAGATACAGTATAGTAACTAAACTAAGACTTACCTGTCTTACGTACCTTGATGTGGCTCCTTCGCACCATTGAAAAAAATCAGAGATAAGACCTGGGGTGATGCCTTATATGGTGCCTCGAGGCGGGTTTCCCGCGCTTTCTTTTCTCACCCCAGTGCTTTTTATGTGTGGCTCCATCACCAATTGGACAACGTCATACCGTAAGTATTCCATACATTTCGACCGGAAAGTGTGAAGTATAATTCCAAGAGCACGCTCCGTTAGTGGACTTTCTCGATTGAAATGCAAGTTTCTTACATCTTCGGCACGATCGGCTTCTGGAATCCTCTCAAGAACCTTGTTGCTGTTCGACGTAAACTTGTCAAGATTGAATCCGCCACGATTACACATTTCTTTCACATCATGTACTTAGGATCTTGGTCTTAGTCTTAGGACCTTAGGACCTTAGCCTTAGGGCCTTAGTCCTCCTTGCCCCCCCTTAGAGTCCCCCTTAGAGTTGCCCTTAGACTCCCTTGATCTGTTGGTCCCTTGATCCCTTGGTCCCTTGGTTCCTTAATCCCTGTGTCTATATGCCATGACGCTCACCAACATAATATCGGCGAGCGTAAATGTATGTCTCTACGCACAATTTCTTTTCTTTAGACAGTGACTATACATACGTTCACCTGTTGCGGTCGTTACAATATAACACTAAAATTCCAAGTGAATGATATTTAGGAATATAGACATATAGACTACCAACAAATCGAATGGTTTAGATCACAGTCATAAAAGCTTAAGTCTAGCCCGACAATACGGGTTAATTGACATGCACGGCTATCGCGATAACGCTAACAGGACTTCATTTGTGGCATTATGTACAGGATATAAATAGAGAACAGAGGCTTTAAGCCAGATACAACCCGAGGGGCTGCAGGCCCCGTGGGCCGATCTGGCTTAAAGCCGACGTTCGAGGTTCATATCCGACTTATGACACGATTGAAGAGATTTTGTTGGAATTCCCATAAGGAAGTGGTCTAAAGAGAAATTTATCATTATTTGCATTTATTCGATAAAAATTAGGACGTGTTTGTGAAGTATATGCAAATAACAATCTATTCTGGAGTTAATTGGAGTTAATTTATTTATTTCTTCTTAATAAAGAGTAAGATTAGCTTTTTGATGGTGTTGTGAAATGAATGATGAGGACAGTCATAACGAGATATGGATAACTCAAGATAATTATTCGCAAAATATTCCAAATTTAGATTTAGATTTTTATATTGCAGAGTTGTTTGAACCTTTACCGCCAATTGAGAATGCTCCAAACAACGTTGAGAACGATAAACCAGAACATTCTAATCTTGGTTTACTGGTTCAGCGTATAAGCGACTCAGCTTTGCAGCAAAGACTTAAAAACAGGATACCGATATCCACAACACATAGTACAAACTGGGCATTAAACGTGTGGAACGATTGGAAAGAAAGGAAAAACTTGGAGCTTAATGACAATGAACATGACCAGTTTGTCCATGTGCCAGATAGTATTGTCAACATTACCAATAAAGAACTGAACTACTGGCTGGCAAAGTTCGTGGTGGAGGCTAGGAAAAAGGAAACTGGTGAATTTTACCAGGGAAACACGCTTTACCAAATAGTTTGTGGGTTGCAAAGATTTCTCAAGGGAAATGGAAGACCGGAGGTGAAGTTTTTCGAACAACCAGAGTTCAAGCTTTTAAGAAACAGCTTAGATACCGAAATGAAGCGGTTGATTTCGGACGACATCGGTGTACAAATTAAACAGGCTCAACCGTTCAGTAAAGTTGAGGAAGAGAAGATATGTAGTAAAGGAATATTACCAGGGTTAAGTCACGTTGGCCTGAAAAACAGAGAAATCAGCAGAAATTAGTAAACAACTCACATGTGGTCACGCGTATTTATAGCAGAGCTACAATGGGAATCACGTGAACACATGTAAGCCAATAAAAACAAAGTAAACAAATAAATTAATATGTAATTTTAGCCTGTGTGCAGGTGCTGACCCAATTTGTGGGTCAGCTACCTGCAAATGGGCAAAGAAACAGGTTATAAATTACTATTTAAATCATCAGAAAAAGGTTAAGGAAAAGGTGTGGAATATGGTGGTGGAGTGAGCTAAATGAAAGAGAATCGCTCATTGAGGCCGTGAGGGTGAATGGTACCAAGTTTGTAAATGAGACGCATTTCTTGTTTACGACGAGTATCGTTACAACCTGTAATGGGCTGAATGGCGCAGATTTTCATGTTAGAAAAGGAGTGGTTGGCACTGTTGAAGTGCCTGGCAACAGGTTTGTTTTGCACGTTGTTTTTGACATCACGAAGGTGTTTAACAAACCTGTCACCTAAACGTCTTCCAGTTTCTCCAATGTAAAGCATGGGACATTTACTGCAAGAGATACAGTAAATGATGTTCGAGGAAGTGCAAGTGAAACTATGGGTTATGTTGAACCTACATTTTGGAGCCGAAATTGAAATTGAGGAGTCTAAATATTTCCAGGTGTGTTGCACCTACCACGACAGCAAGAGCTGGTGCCAACATGTGATACCAAGGCTTGCTGCAGTGAGCTGTGAACAACGTTTTCCCAGATGTATTTGCTATGCCGAAAAGATACTAAGGGTTTCTCAGAGAAAATGGAAGATGTTTCTGGGTCGTTTTTAATGAGGTCGAAATTGCGACTAATGATGTCCCTTACTTTGAAATTGACGGGATGAAAAGTGAAAACTAGAGGTACTTTTTCATTAGAAATGGTCGCCAAAGGTTCGCTTAAGGTGTCTGGACGGGAAATGCTGGAGACCTTGTGTAAGGGAGTGTCTGAGGTGGGAAGGAAAACCGCGATTAACAAAAATGTTTCTCATTTCCAAACATTTGGCATTGAAATCGTCGTCTTCACTGCAGAGGCGGCGAAGACAAAGAAATTGAGAGAAAGGAATGGAGGTTTTGGTGTGTTTAGGATGATGAGAGGAGAAGAGGAGGTAGCTATGAGAGTCAGTAGTCTTGTAAAAGACAGAAGTGCTCAGCTTATTACCATTAATGGAGACGAGAATATCTAAGAACGACACACTAGTCTCACTGATCTCCCATGTGAACTGGAGTGCTGGGTGGAAGTCATTAACATAGTTAATGAAGCAAACCAGGTCAGCGCACGAACATGATGCAGTGCCTAAGCAATCATCAATGAACCGACCATAGTAGTCAGGTAGGAAACCAGTGTATTGTTCAAAGATTTGTTTTTCCACATAACCAACAAATAAGTTGGCATAGTTAGGGCCCATTTTGGTACCCATGGCAACACCACTAACTTTTTGGTAATGCTCACCATCAAACGAAAAATTGTTGAGGGTGAGCACTAACTCATCCAGGCGTAACAAAGTAGTGGTCGATGGCTCCAGAGTTGTGCGTTTATCAAAGAAATATTTAAGTGCTTGAAGACCATCGTGATGCGGGATGACAGTGTAGAGTGATTTGACATCCATGGTGAAGATGAAATGATGTGAACCCTGAAAACTAATGTGGTCACAAATTTTCAGAGCATGTTTGGTGTCCTTGATGTAAGAAGGTAAATTCTTAACCAAGGGCACCATGATGTGGTCAAGGTAGGATGAAATGGCTTGGGTAGGGCAACCACAAGCAGACACTATGGGGCTGCCTGGGTTGTTGGGTTTGTGAATTTTGGGAAGGAAGTACATGACAGGTGTGCGTGGAGTGGTGGTTAGGAGATTGCTTGCTGTATCAGGCAATTCCCCGGTGGTGATGAGGTTGTTGATGGTGGATCGAATGGTGGTGTTGTGTTGGGATGTCAAATCACCATCAACTCTGCTGTAAAAAGCAGTGTCGTTTAGTTGCCTTTGAGCCTCTTCGCTGTACAAATCAGCTCTCCAGACAACCAAAGCACCACCTTTGTCAGCAGGTTTGATGACAATATCATTCCGGCTACGCAATGATTTTAAAGCACTTAATTCACTAGAGCTGAGATTAGATGGCCTTTTGGGCCTAAAAGGTGGGAGCTGATCTATATCATGTTGACATTGTCGAATGAAAAGATCAAGGGAGCCAAATTGGCCTTCCGGAGGAGACCAGGAAGATCTTTTAGGATTAGCAGCCTCAAAGACATCCTTTTGTTGGATGGAGGAATTATTGTAAAAATGTGCCTTCTTGGAAGCGATAATCCTAGGACCTTGTCAAATACGATGTGTTTTTTTTTATTTGGAAAATACTTCGCATTAAGAGGAGGTAGTGAGCACCGAGGCTTGAAGTTCAAGCAGTTGCGTTTGGAGAGTGGCGAGGGTGACAACGGTGTTGAGTCAGAGATATTATGTTATAATTCGTTTGGCAAAAAGAATTTTAAGGGAGGTTTAAAAGACAGAAAATATAAGCCAAAGATGATTGAACATCGTGCTAATGTTGCGGACCCATCGAGATGTGTTGTAGAGCTTTACAAGAAATATACCAGCAGATGGTAAGCGTTTCTTATATAATTATTATTTTTATGTAAATGTGCGAAGATAGTGTCTTTAGTTAGTGAAGTATTGGGAAAACGTTTGACGTTAAGTTCTTTATTACAGTCCAAAAGAAAGTTTGGATGGGCCGTTTTACTTACGTCCGAAAGCAAAATATAAGGACGAAGATGGCGAGATTTCGTATATAAACGTTCCCGTTGATCATAACACATTGGGCAGCACCGTTTAAAGAGTTGTGCAAAAAGGCCGGCATTGAAGCCGCAACCGGAGTAATAATTCTCTGAGAGTGACGCTTTTTTTTTTATTTTGAAACACGTGTTGATGAAAACAACTTAATGAAACCATTTTACTGTGTCGTTCAAAAAGTGTGTAAAAAATGTGAAAACATTGATTTTGGAAAAAATAAGAATTATTAATTCATTTGAAAAGCAAAAGATTTTTGAATGTTGTGGTGTGTGTGAATTTCTTTTTAAAGGAGATAATGTTGTAAACGAATTGTGTGAATTTATATTATTGCAAAAAAATTCTGTTTGGCTTAAGAAAAAAATGCGTTGGTATTATTCCAGCGTCAGGATATAGGGGGAAAGTTAATCAAAGTCTGACTGCATTAATTTGGTTGGAAGAAATAAACAAAGAAGTGGGTGGTGGGTTAGAATATAAATGTTCAAGAAACGGTTAAAAAATGCTTTTAAATCGTTATATTGATGGTTTTTATAACAATGTTGTCTACCAATTCCATGTATGTTTCTTTCATGGGTGCCCTTCTTGTTTTCATCCTTATGAAATTAATAAAATGAACAATGAAAAATTTTGTAACCTTTATTTGACTACAAAAAATTTACTCATGAATTGAGAAAAGCGGGGTATAAAGTTATACAAAAATGGGAGTGCGAATTTTTAAAAGAAAACAAAATCACTAAAAGTGTTTTAAATGAGAAAAAGAAATACTTTTATGTGTACACACCTTTGGAAGTGAGACACACTTTATGGCGGGAGAACTTCACCCGCTTGTTTATTTAAAAATGTGAAAGAAGATGAAAAAAAAAATTTTATGTCAATTTTACTACTTTGTATCCTTTCGTTCAAAAAAGTGAAAAATTTCTAGTCGGATACCCTACAATATTTAATAAAGATGAATGTGACGGTATAGAAATATCTGAGGTATTTGGGTTAGTGAGATGTTGTATTTTACCACCGTTTCGAAGGAAAATTGTTATTCCCACTGTGCTATACATGTGCAGCTACTACGAAATTAACTCATTGTAATCATAATGAAAATGAACGTTGTATATCAGGCACGTGGACAAGTGTTGAAATAAATAAAGCTATTGAAAAAGGATATCGAATTTTAAAAACGTATGAAATTTATCATTTTTCTCACAAGAAAGAATTTTTCAAGAATATGTGGATTGTTTTTTGAAAATCAAACAGAAAGCATCGGGTTTTCCAGTAGAATGTTATGATGAAAATAAAAAATTGATTGATAGTGAAGTAGATTAAATTCACTTTGGGGAAAGTTTGCACAAAATGAAAATAACACAAAAGTTGATTTTTTAAACGAATATGATGAATTGCTAAATTTATTAACGATCCAAATATAAAATTAACTTTTACCGATTTCGTTAATGGTGAATTACTTCGCGTTACTTATGTGAAAAAAGACGAAATAAATACACCTTTGAAAACTGGAAATGTTATCATTGCTTGTTTTGTTACAGCATTTGCACGTTTGAAATTATTCGATTTAATTGATAGTTTAGGAGAAGGTACTTTATATTTTGACACCGATTCTGTTATTTTTTTTTTTAAAATGATGACGATATTGAGAAAAATTGGGAAAAAAAATTCATATACGTTCAAAAAAAACAATTAAAATCAAAAGTAACATATGCTTGCGGGTATTGGTGTTTATTATATTTATACGAAAAAAGTAGAAATAAAATAGAAAACAATAATAATAATAAATGGTGGGGAAAAACAATAGTGAAACAAAAATACATAATGAAATTAACTTAAAAAAAATATTAGATTTTAGGTTCGGTAACATTTTTAATAAAACAATAGTAAAGAAATGTAAAAGTAAAGAAAAACAACAATGTTGTCGTAATTTTTTTGAGTCTTTAATTAAAAAATAAATTGTTTTTTTTTTTTTTTTAACAATGATAAAGCCGCAAGCATAGGGAAAAAAATCCTCCTTTTTGTTTTTTTTTCCTCTTTGTCATTTTTTCATTCCCTTTCCTCTGTTTTCTTTTTATTCCCATTCCATTTTGATAATACCAAGGATAATTAACATATTGTCCCCGTGGAACATACACCGTTGTTCCACTGCGTTGTCTTTTTTTATTTATCATTTAAAAAAAAATATTTTTTTTACGAAAGAACCTCTCGCTTTCCGCCTTTTTCTCAATATAATTACTTCTCCGTTTTTGTCTTTTTTTATAACCGGTAAAAAAACTTTTTTTTTGTTTTTCTCACCACCCACCACGTGATCCTGAGGAGTTGGAACGACGTTTCCTACCACGTTGTCTTTTATTATACCCACTACCGTGCATACCCGACTTCCTCCTACCAAATCTAGCCAACTCAGTCATAAAAGTAAGAAACGCTCCTTTTTGTTTTTTTCTACGAGCTCCTTTCTTTCTTTCGCGATATAAACGTGCGAGCTCATTTTCGCGTTTCGCGCGATAATAATCATAAAACCCTCCACGATGATTCATTTTTTTTCATATAATGATAAGAAAAATAAAGACATACATATATATTATTTTTCCATTTTTTTTATACAACGTAGATTATCGTATTTTCGCCGGGAAATATATTAGTTCGAAGACGTGTATTTTCGTAACTATTTGTACAATTATCAAATAATAAATAACCGTAAGGGTCTTTATTAACATCATCTAAAACACTACTAAATATCTCGCGATTAATTTTCTTATTGTCAGCAATAGTATACATATTTCTAACATCAGCTAAATTTTTGAACATTAGATGATATTTACTGTTGACACGTGAATTTCGTAATTTACCATCGCCGTACATTAAATTTTGACACGTAAAAATAACACTCATATTTTTATGATGTGCGTCACGACATGCAAAATTATTTAAATTATCTAAATTTTTTTTCGAGGAAGCGGCAACAGTCATAAGATCATCTAAAATAACTAACTTATCGTTTAAACTCGTCTGCAAATCATCAGCTTTCGGTATACCCTTATTACATAAATTCAATTTGTATTCCTTTTTCCTTCCCCGTGTGTTCGATTTCACTGTACAGCGATTGATGCGTTGTATATAGAAAAACAACCTTATTAATTAAAGGTGTGATCATTACTTCGATAGATTGCAATAATTTATAGATCCAAAACGTTTTCCACATTGAGATGGACCGCATAACGTTAACACAAAAGGATGTTGAAATGGTAATACAGCATCGTTTAAGTTACGTCTCCAAAAAACCATATGGAACGGTGTAAAAATTATTTTTAGCTACACGTTTATTAAAAGTAAAAGTAAATTGTTTAACCTCATCTTCGATAAAAACATGGCTAAGTTTATCATGAGTTATTTTATCTGTATATTTAATTTCGATTACTTGCGAATTTTTTTCAACACAATTTTTTAATGATTCAAAATTTAACTCTTCTTTTATTTTTTCGTTGGTTAAACTAAACCCTTTTATATGTACAATTTCTGCACCTAAATTCGTTCGATACGAATATGATTTGGGACCCGTCGAACAAAATTGAGTGATCCATTCGGGGTTTTTTAACTCATTTGTTAATTCCCCTAGGTAATTACCCGTCTTAACTAATTCGTCAGTATTTTTACTCGTGTAAATTACAGAATCGGTATCAAAATATAAAGCGTGTGTACCCAAACCATCTATCAATTCGTACAATTTTAAACGCGCGTAGGCTGTGACAAAACTCGCAATAACCACATTCCCCGTTTTTAAGGGTGTTACCACATCCTCGGTTTGTTGATACGTGACACGTAGGATATTTTCGTTAACAAAATCAGTTGAAGTTAATTCTACATTCGGATCGTTTGCTAAAGCTATTAGTTTGTGGTAATCGGATAAAAAATCGACTTTCGTATTATTCTCATTTTGTGAAAATTTACCCCAAAGCGAATTTAGTAAAGATTTGGCTGTAGCGCATAAACCGGCATTATACGCTATTTTATTTTTATCTAATAAAATTTCCTCGTTTTTATAATAATCGCTGATATATTTATCAATTTCACTTTCGATTAAGTTTTTATCCTCGTCGTAACATTCGTCGGGAAAACCGGATGCTTCCTGTTTTATTTTTAAAAAACAACTCACATACTCTTGAAAAATTCTTTCTTGTCGCTGATAATGATAAATTTCATACACTTTAATAATTCGGTATCCTTTTTCAATAGCCCTATTCACTTCTACACTAGTCCACGTCCCAAAAATACAATGTTCGTCTTCGTTATGCGTGCACTGCGTTAATTGAGTTGTATCAGCGCATGTACGACACAAAGGGAATATTAATTTCCCTTTGAACCGTACGGGTAAAACGGGGATATATAAATTTTGCGGAGGTAGAATATAGCATTTTACTAATCCGAATACTTCAGATATTTTTACCCCCTCACAATTCTCTTTAACAGAGATCATCGGATGACTGACAGGAAATTTGTAGGCTTTTTGAACATATGGATATAAAGATGTAAAATCAACATAATAAATTTTTTCATTTTAATTAACATTTTTAAACAAGCAAACGGGGAGTGTTCGCCCTCCGTAAAGGGCGTCTCTCGCTTCTAATGGTAAATAGGGAAAGAAAAAAAAATTTTTTTCACTTATGCATTTTTTTGTAAGTTTGGCTTCCTCCCGAAAATCACACTCCCATTTTTCAACTACTTTATAGCTGGCTTTCTCCAACTGATATGTGAATTTTTTCGTGCTTGCATAAAGATTGCTAAATTTCGTATTATTTAATTGGTTAACTTCGTAGGGGTAATAACATTTCGGGCAACCGTGGAAGTAGCACCCATGGAACTGGTACACGGTGTTATTATTATTATAAAACCCATCGACATAACGACCTAAAATCTGTTTCCCTCCATTTTGTGAGAATTTGTACTCCAACATCCCGTTTGCTTCTTCCTCGTTCACTCTTTCTAACCATATCAAACCTACAACACTTTGATTAGCACGCCATCTATACCCCGAAGCGGGTATAATTCCCACACACTTCTCTCTTAAAAAATTCAATCGAAATACTTTCAAGGCCAAACTCGCTATGGTGATGCAATCCATATCATAAAAAGGGTTTACCCCTCCCGTTTCACGCATAAACATAGAAAATTTAACGCAACCCTTTTGTAAAATATCGACATCCAAAGAACAGTAGTAGTACATTTCTTCTTCAAACACGTATTGTTTTTCTTTTTTTTTTCAAATACCATTTTTCAAACTCAACTTTTGTTTCCTCATCCATATTTTCAAGATCGAAATAATCACGAGCAACAATCGGACCTACATATGTTAAATCTGTAAATTTATACGGGTGAAAACCTTTAGTTAATTCGAGACCCATTGTTTTGGGAATTTTCGATAATTTCATATGAAAAACGAAAAGCTATCGAAAAAAGTAATATTTTTATTGGGAATTTTCAACATCATTATTTTATTCCCATTCATTATAGTATCCGGGTAAAATTTTTTTTCATTTATTAAATATCTAAAAATAAAAATCGTGTCAAATCGCCCCCCATTATGCGCTAACCAAACAGAATTTTCTTGCTGTAATATAAATTCGCATAAATCGCTTACCGTGTCGCTTCCTTTAAAAACAAACTCGCGTTTACCACAGCAGGGGAGAATATTATCGTCCACGGTGTAAATTTTACTTTTTTTAAAATCAATATTCTCGCATTTACAACATACTTTCTGCACGACGCAATAATACGGTATCATTAATTTATTCTCATCGTTCCGCGTTTTGAAATAAAAAAAAAAATTATTCTCTTGATTTTTTACCGCTTTTTCTTTCTTTATTGTCTTCATATAACAAAAATGCGTTTTATCCTTATAAGCGTTACAATGAAAACAAAATTGTTTTTCACAGTTATGCATTTTCATATTTTTAGCCGTGAAAAAACAAAATCGAGGGACAATCTTATTACAAGTGTTACAAAAAAATAAATATTGACAAGGAGTTATTTTACCGTAGTTAGACTGTTGAGGTTTAAAAACACGATTCATTAAATGGTTCGTGAAACAGCTATCGTTATAGAATAAAATATTACAATTAGAGCACTCAATTTTGCACTCGGGTATACAATTATACTGTTTAAAACACCGCTGACACGGTAAGTTGGTATAGCATATATGTGAATCTTTATATTCAAAACGTTTATAATAACTCATGCATTTAATGCAGAACGTGGACGGAGGAGCTTCGAAAATTTAACCATACTTAAAACAACGTCATAATGTTTATTATTTAACCACAAACAAACAATATTATTGGTTAACTTAATTAAATTACCCTCTTTATCGGTACGTGAATCGTAGATTATATTATTATCAAATTTATCCGAATATATTACCAGATCAACACCTTGACGTTTAAGAAATTTTTCGTAAACATCGCGAAAATTCTTTATTTTCACACATCCCTCGGGTATCCCACACGTGTCATAAATATTGCGAATTTCATCAATACTGTACAATGTATCAACACCGGTATGCGGTGCTCTTTCCATTTGTACGTATTTCGCGTCCTTTTTTAAGTGCGATAATCCTACTAATAAACTAACTACAAAACAACAATTTTTAATAATTTTGTTTAACCCATCGCATATGACGTAAAAAACACCCATGCGTTGATCACGACCATATTTTTGAACATTTTTACCACCGCCACCCTCATCGTCACTCCCCTTACCCAATTGGCTATATATATATATTTTTCCTTATTTGTTTATATATATTTTTTATTTTTACTAAACATTTTTGTGTGGGGAAACGTTTGAATTACAACGTTTGTTTCCCACCCATTGGCGATCAACGCACGGTTGCTTTGCATCATTTTTTCAAAAATATTTAATAAAAAATTAACATCGAAATATTTGAGCTGTATGTACAACAGCTGTAGAAAAATACGTTTTTGGGGCGTGTGAAAAAAGAAAGTGTACATAATCATCTTCTGAATTCGTAGACGCTCGAGCTACGTTCAGTAAATACGTAAACACTACACGTGGCGATTGAATAAACGCGATAAAATTCATCCCCGTTTTTCGTGCAATCGCTACATGTAGTGTTTTTTGAGTAATATTAAATTTTTCATTAGTTGAACTTTCAACAAGATTCGTTTTAAAATTATCTTCCTTTATTTCACTACGTCCTTTCTTTTTTCGTTTTTCTAATAATTCAATTATTTCACTTACATCTTCTGTAAACACTGTTTTTTCAGCCATTTTTTTTTCTAAGAAACAAAAAAAATTTCTGTTCTCTTTTTCTACACCTTCTTTACCATCAACACGATCAATTACAACATTCTCTGAACAACGTATATTTACGCAATTGAATGTGAAAAAAGGTTTATCTTTAGAACATAAAGAACCCATTTTTAAAAAAAACAACTAAAAAAATATATATATATATAAATCTAATTTTTTTTATCGGTTATTATTTTTAGAAAAAATCCATGGGGGAACATCAAATTCATATCGAAATTTATTTAACAAATAAAGATAATGATACTACTTACGTCGGGTACGAAGTTACGGATAATGATTCGCAAATATTATTTTCACCCTTTATCTTAAAAGAGTGTCTAAAAAATTTCAAAATAACGAGGGTAAAAGTTTAATATTTATTTCAAGTTTCGAATTAACACAACGTTTTAATCATATGCGTGAAAAAATAATATACATACCTGCAGATATGTATAAGGTAGAGTGTTTAATAAATTTTATTAAACGAAAATAAAAAATAAAAAATTATATGGGCATAAGAACAATATTCTAAAAAAAAAGAAAACTAGATCCCAAGGATAGTGCAAAGTTTCTAGTCAAAGATAATAACAATTTTTGCTACGTGTATGGACAGAGCTGCTAGCCCCGCAGTCTGCCAGCCCATTTTCTAAAGCAAAGCCCAAGTTAATTTAATACAAACCAAAACTCAGACAAACAACCCAAAATAGAATCTCGAGGGATTCTTAAAGAGTCATTTTCTCTTGTCAAGAACGCAAAAAAATCAATTATAAACTCTGACAAACATGAATACTTTGTGCCCTACGCTATCGTTTTCCAGTCTGTTTAAAAACAAGTTCTTTATGAACTCCTCGAAATTTTTGTAAAAAGCTTGGCGCATCACAAGAAATCCGATACTAATATGTATCGTGTGACGTCCTGTGATGTTCCTTCCTCTTTTTTTGTTTTATTGTATTGAGCTTCTGACTGAAAACCGAGGCCGCTTAACAGTTGTGTAAGCTGGGATCATGGCGCTTCTCTTAACAGTTGGTAATATATGCATATATATGCTAATACGCAAATTGCAGTGTGCGGTAATTCGAAACTCGAAACATCTGTGGGCTTCTGTGCCACATGAATGGCGTGTGACGCTCACTGAAAGCTTCTAGTAATTTGAGCTCGAACAAATTGACGTTGGCAGAACACCGTACCTGCGGTGTGATGTTTAGTTGTCTCAGCTTTCAGTGAGCGTCACGCGCCATTCACGAGGCACAGAAGCCCACAGCTGTTTCGAGTTTCAAATTACTGCGTGCTGCAATTTGTATATATATATATATATATATATATATATATATATATATATGCATATATTACCAACTGTTTAGAGAAGTGCCATGATCCCAGCTTACACAACTGTTAGGCGGCCTCGGTTTTCAGTCAGAAGCTTAATATAATAAAACAAAACAAAAAAGGAAGAACTATCACAGGCGTCAGAGTTGGGCTCCCTGTGGTCGATCCAGATAAAAGTGACCAAAATCTGCGAAGTGGATGTAAAGATACAAAACTTTTTGTTGCCTTTACAAATTACGATCGTCTGATGATTATGTTGCTAGCTTCAGGTTATGTCCACTTGCGAATAGTCTGCCCGGTCACGCGCTAACTTCATGCAGGTTCAGATACATGTAAAACTTCAACAATCATGTTTAATATATGGCCAGGGTTCTTCGTATAGTTGTTTATTGAACGCCAAATCAAAATGCGAAGACAGTCTACAATCTCCAGTATAAAGAATTTATTATTGAGCTGACGTGCAAAACTGCTCGAGTACCACTCGTGTAAAATATAACAGACACAAACCAACAACACTCTACGAACTGACTTCACAACATCGGCAACATGCCAGACCATATTAAAGTTGAATATAAAGCTTTTAACATTTATTCGCACCTCTGCTAGGCAGACTATAGACCCTTTCGTCCAGACCATATTTAATTAGCCATGCAGCTAAGCCTAGAAAGTCGTTGTTTTGAGAAGAAAATTTACTGCTCCATTCGCTCCTTCACATTGCTCCGCCATTGTTGCATTCGCCAGTCTGTAAACAAAACCACATGTGCGCAGTGCTATTCTAATGTATGCCGGGGGGAAACTTCTTTCATTCTCGATATATTAAGATATTACCAGGATTTTACACGTCTTTCAAGAAATACCCATAGATAAGGTACAAACCTGTCGGTTATTGCTCTTTAAGACTGACGAGCTTTAAGCGACATATTTGTCATATATAAAAGACTGATACTAGTGTTTCACATTTTCACTGGTTTTAGCCTTTCAACTACGACAAGTATGTATGTCGTTAAACCTGGTAAGTTTACCCCCTGGAAAGTTTACACTATCTATCTATCTATCGATCTATCTATCGTGTGAATTTTTGCCCCTCATCACAATACTGCAAAGTTTCTGTGAAACTTTGCACTAAAAATGAGAAAACGATCCGTAAATAGAGGTGGGCGAAAAATGAGCTTATTTTCACAAAATGAACGTCATGTTCTACAATGTGGAAGCAATACATTGGAAAAAAAAAGATGTCGTAAAAGAACAGCACATACAAATAAATGTTGGTTACATTTAGGAAAAGAAAATAACTTACGTGTTAAAAAATCGCAAATTCCAAATGCTGGTAAGGGATTGTTCGCTTGGAAAAAACCCTTCAGACGTCTTAACGATGTTGTCTATCATACCGGGAAAAAAACAACAGTACGCGATATGGATCGTAAATATGGTGCTAAAACAATAGCGCAATATAGTTTATGTGACGGTCCCAATATGCACGAGGATCAAGATACAAAAATAATTCTTGTTTTACAGGAACAACAAAACAAAATAAACGGTTTAAATTACAAACTACAAAACCTATAAAACCCATCAAGAAATTTTTGCTGACTACGGTAATGAATATTGGCCTCGTGGATATTTCAGAAGAAGACAAAAATGAAGAAAAAACGCCAGCGTGGAAATGGATTTTTTAAAGGAAAAAAAAGACAGCGTGGAGGATCATTGAAAATTATGGAGGATTTTGAAACTACTAGAAAAAAAATTTTTAAAAAAATAAATTCTGATGTAAACAAAATAAAAAAATTAAAAAAAATCAGATTGGTGGAGTAAATTACCGCCCACCATATGTAAACAAATATTATTTAAATTAATTTTATTAAAAAATCAATAAAAAAAACCCCAAACACCCCGGGTTTTTTAATTTACTTTACAAATACTCATCAGAATAAGATACACGGGTTTCATAATTTACATAGGGTAAAAAAGCTACACCATATTTTTTACTGTTTTTTTTTTAATAAATTCTTTAAATTCAATATGTTGAAGCAAAATTAAGTCTTCGTTTTCGGCTAAACTATAATTTAACTGAACTTGAAAACATGGGTAGTGTAAAATGCGCAGAAATTGACTCCCGCGGTATTAATTGACGTGGTGTTATCGTAGATCCAAAATCTATTGTTTTCGTTTTAAATAAAATCTACTTGAAGTATAGAAAAGAAAATACCACCCATGTCTTCATCCTGTACATTTTTAGTAATTTTTATTTCTATAGAATCAATAATTTTTCTTTTTTCCCACACATCTGAATCGGTAGAATGTGTTAAAGAAAATACAGTGGCATTTTGCTTGTTGACATGGTAAAACGTGATAGCTCTCGTTTGCTCATCAACCATAGGATCAATGATAACACCTTGCCCTGCTGTTTGTTCTCGAAAATGATATTCATTGTTACTTTTCGCTGGGATTTTACCATAGTCGTCTACCGAATGAAACCAAAAACGCGGATTTTTTATAATAATTTTTTTTTCACCCATAATAGTATAAAATTTTATCTCTTGCTTTTATATTCTGTGTTAATTCACTAACTTTTGCTGCAAAAAGCATAACCTCGTACAATTAGCAGTGGGTATTGTGTTTTACATGCTCCTTGCATTTCTTTATATCTTTATGAAAATATTTAACTAATTTCTCATATTTTTCAACACCAAAATGCTCTAAATTTATACAGGGTATATCCATTATTTTACATAAATCAGATTCAATTCTACCTCGTTTATAACCCAATAAAATTTTGGTTTTATCTACGGGAGCGAATTTTTTTTAAAAATCATATAAAAATTCTGACTGACTATAATATCGTGGCTTTTTTCGATAATTATATAACTTCACACCATGAACTTGAAATTGGTACCCAATAATACGTTTATTTTTTTCATCCATTCTCCAATAGGGATTATGTCCTGAAAAATCTTCGATAAAGCAGTGCTTCATATCATATCTACAGTTCCCCATATTAAATGTCGATACTTCGCGATAATATATGTGACCATTAATACTATAACATTCACAATCCATAGTGTGTGTAACATTTTTTAATATTTCTTTCCCTTTTTCTGCAAATAAATCATCGTGATTTTTCACCTTGTTGAATTTAGTCGTCCAAGTCAAGCCAAGTCAGTTAAATCTGAAAAATCTCGTTGTTCAGAAAGTGCAGCCAGTTCCCGTTCAGCGCGTTCAATGTATTTAGAAGCAGTGGCAAAATCTGCAAGACTTCGCGCTGAAATTGACTTTCTCGACATGAAAGGGAATTGCGTCGACTTCAGCTGTTGAAAGAAGTTTCAATAGCTGACGCCGAAGAAAAGGCCATCAAACGTATTTTAGATGAAGAACAGATCCCGAATAAAGGTGAGCCATATGGGTTCCCCGTATTTGAGGAAGAAAGACACGCTAACACTAATGCGAACTTTCAGTATAGCTCCGGTGTTCATGACAACAATCGGGACAGTAATCCAAATATTAAGTTTGACGCTGGCCTTCATGACAATAATCGGGACAGTAATCCAAATAATTATGGTACACAACCTGAAACCGAAGCAATTAAGCCAGTATCAACAACAGAATCAAGATCACATGCACAAACTCAGCCGTTGACATTTGACCCTGTGCAATCAACACAAGCCACAATACCGATAATGAACACTTTACAACAATTAGTTGAAGTGCAAACAAAGCAAGCTGAGTTAAGCGCATTATTAACCAAGCAACATGTAACAAATCATCTTCCAGTTAAAGAACCAATGACATTTAGTGGAAATGTATTTGACTATCCTTCATTTATAACAGCCTTCGATTCCATTATTGGCGATGTTTCAACTGATAAAGATCGTCTTTATTTTGTAAATAAATACACTGCCGGACAGGCTAATGAAGTGGTGAAAGGGTTCTTAGCTGTTAACTTAGATAATGCCTATAAAGAGGCCCGGAACTTGCTCGATGAACGTTTTGGCAATCCTGTGCATGTGACTGAATCGTACAAATCTCGGTTACGTAATTGGTCGTCAATTAAGGACGGGGATAGTGCGAGTTTGCGCACTTTTTCTGATTTTTTGATTCGTTATCAAGAAGCCGTTAAAACCGTAGGATCTTTAAGCGAACTAGATGCGCATCAAACATGCGCATCAAACATTAACAAAAATAACCGCTAAGCTTCCATCGTATTCTGGAACAAACTGGTGCCGCTATGCCTATGAAACCAGACGAAAATCAGGGTCTATTACATTTAGGGATTTTGTTAAATTTGTTAAAGAGGAATCTGACCTTGCCAATGATCCCATTTTCTCGCCGGATGCGTTGAACAGGGAACGAAAGTTGCATGAAAAACCAGATAACAAATTTAGTAAATCACGCTTTGGAAATCAAAGTAAGGCTGGCAGCAGTTTCGTGACAAATACAGAACAAAACGAACAGTTCTCTAGACATTTTGTTTCTAGTCGGCAAGAAGTTCCAAAATGCCCGTCATGCTCGAAGGCCCATCATTTAGAGAAATGTCCAGAGTTTAAAGGGAAAACCCTTGAACAAAGACGAGATGTTGTGCTAAGTCAGGGCCTCTGTTTCGGATGTTTTAAGAAGGGTCACTTATCGTCTGGTTGTCGATCGAGGATGAAGTGTGAACAATGTGGTAAACTACATCCAACGCTACTGCATGACATTAAACCAAATAGACCTTTCACTAGACAAGGACCTAGACCTAAGAAAGAAGAACCAAAACTAGATCCGCCCATCGAACCAGCCAATGAAGCTGTAAATGCCCACGTCGGCATGTGCGGGTCGTCGAGCCACACTGAGAAAGATGATATTATTACTGCCATGTTCATCCCAGTAATACTCAGTCATAAAGACCGTCCAAACGTTGAAGTTCGTGTTTACGCCTTGCTCGATGACGGTAGCGATTCCACCTTTGTCGTGGACTCGGTTGTGAAGGATCTCGGAGTTGGTGGAACGGAGATGACGTTGAAGTTGAATACGATGCATGGTCAAACCAGTGTCCCAGTGCATAGGATTGATGGTCTTGTTGTCCAGAAGCTTGACAGAAGCGAGTTACCAATACCTCTGCCAAAGACGTATTCCAGAGAGTCGATTCCATCAAAGAGAGAGCAGATTCCAACGCCAGAAATCGCTAGCAAGTGGGTACATTTAGAAGGCATTAAGGATCAGATACCGTCTTTGCAACGCGACATGGAAATCGGTCTTCTCATTGGTTGCAACTGTCCAAAGGCTTTGAAACCCCAAGAAGTTATCCCCGGCTCTGAAGATGATCCTTACGCAATCAAAACTCGTCTGTGATGGGGAATTATCGGACCAGCAAACATGAATCTCTCGATTGACGATGATGTTGCTTCGAATTGTTATCGAATCTTGACTCGCGAAATTGGAGGCACCAAAATCGAGGAAAAGTTTCGTGTAGAGCCTAACGTAAGGGAAGTCATCAATCCCGAAGAAGTAATTCGAATGTTCGAGCTGGACTTCTCCGAGAAAGGAAAAAAGGAAGCTGCACCTTCGAAAGAAGATCGAAAATTTCTGCAGATCGTCAAAGATGGCATCTGTAATCGCAACGGTCAGTACGAGATTCCTCTACCTTTCAAGGATAACGCGCCAAATCTCCCAAATAATCGTGCTACGGCTGCAAATCATTTGAAACCTTTAAAGAAACGACTGGAGTCCAACCCAATATATCGAAAGGATTACGTTACCTTTATGGATAAGGTAATAAGCAGTGGCTATGCTGAGAAGGTCCCAAATGAAAGTGTCGCTGAGAGCAACCCAGTTTGGTATATCCCACACCATGGCGTTTACCACCCCAAGAAACCAAATAAAATCCGTGTGATGTTCGATTGTTCAGCACAATTCCAAGGTGAATCCCTGAATAACCACCTCTTGCAAGGACCAGACCTGACGAACAATTTGACTGGTGTCCTCTGTAGATTTCGTCGTGAACCTGTCGCAGTCACGTGTGATATCGAGGCAATATTCCACCAAGTCAAGGGTACCAGTCGAATACAGAGATTACCTTCGTTTTCTGTGGTGGGAAAATGGTGATACGTCGAAGCCACCCGAGGAATATCGGATGACGGTCATACACTTCATAAACTTTAATAAATATCACTCCCTAAAAAGGGTTTTTCAGTGATACAATTGGAATAAATAATATACAATACATGTTTGTATAATATATAATAAACTTGGCTATTAAATAATTCTATTACAATTTAAATAAATTAAAAAACAAATTAAAAAAATAAAAAAATAAAAAATGATTAATAATTAGCACTAAAAAGGTGTTTATACAGTTTATGTTTAAACGATTTAAGCGATTGCTCAGATTTAATCTCTGGCAATAGTGAATTCCACAATTTGGCGCCTCCACAATTTGGGTCCACCTTTTTGGCGCAGCGTCGTCACCTGGTTGTTCGAATTTTGCCCTTAAGAATGCAGCAGATGACAACGAAGAAACTCTTCGTGCAGCAGCAGCTGAATTTCTCCGAAGGGCCTTCTACGTCGATGATGGCTTAAAATCCGTCCCAACAGTCGAGGAAGCAGTACAGCTGGTCCCAAGACCAAGACAAAGACCAAGGTCCCAAGACCAAGACCAAGGTCCAAAGACCAAGACTAAGACCAAGGTCCCAAGACTAAGACAAAAGTCCCAAGAGTAAGACCAAGGTCCCAAGACTAAGACCAGGGTCCCAAGACTGAGACCAAGGTCCCAAGACTGAGACCAAGGTCCCAAGACCGAGACCAAGGTTCCAATTAAAACTGAGACCAAGGTGTCGAGTCTGAGACCAAGGTCCCGAGACTGAGACCAAAGTTCTAATTAAGACTGCGACCAAGGTCCCGAGACAGACCAAGGTCCCGAGACTGAGACCAAGACCAAGACTAAGACCAAGGTCCCAAGACCAAGACCAAAGTCCAAAGACCAAGACTAAGACCAAGGTCCCAAGACTAAGACAAAAGTCCCAAGAGTAAGACCAAGGTCCCGAGACCGAGACCATGGTCCCGAGACGGAGACCAAGGTCCCAAGACGGAGACCAAGGTCTCGAGACTGAGGCCAAGGTCCCGACACTGAGACCAAGGTCCCGACACTGAGACCAAGGTCCCGACACTGAGACCAAGGTCTCGAGACTGAGACCAAGGTCTCGAGACCGAGACCGAGACCAAGGTCCCGTGACGGAGACTAAGGTCCCGAGACGGAGACCAAGGTCTCGAGACTGAGGCCAAGGTTGCGAGACTGAGACCAAGGTCCTGAGATTGAGTCCGAGTTTCCAATTAAGACTGAGACCAAGTTTCCAATTAAGACTGAGACCAAGGTTCCATGACTGAGACCAAGGTCCAGAGACGGAGACCAAGGTCCCGAGACTGAGACCAAGGTCCCGACACTGAGACCAAGTTCCCGACACTGAGACCAAGGTCTCGAGACTGAGACCAAGGTCTCGAGACTGAGCCCAAGGTCTCGAGACTGAGACCAAGGTCTCGAGACTGAGACCAAGGTCTCGAGACTGAGACCAAGGTCCCGAGACTGAGACCAAGTTTCCAATTAAGACTGAGACCAAGGTCCCGAGACTGAGACCAAGGTCCCGAGACAGACCAAGGTCCCGAGACTGAGACCAAGACCAAGACCAAGACTAAGACCAAGGTCCCAAGACCAAGACCAAAGTCCAAAGACCAAGACTAAGACCAAGGTCCCAAGACTAAGACAAAAGTCCCAAGAGTAAGACCAAGGTCCCGAGACCGAGACCATGGTCCCGAGACGGAGACCAGGGTCCCAAGACGGAGACCAAGGTCTCGAGACTGAGGCCAAGGTCTCGAGACTGAGACCAAGGTCTCGAGACTGAGACCAAGGTCTCGAGACTGAGACCAAGGTCTCGAGACTGAGGCCAAGGTCCCGAGACTGAGACCAAGGTCCCGTGACGGAGACTAAGGTCCCGAGACCGAGACCAAGGTCCCGTGACGGAGACCGAGGTCCCGAGACGGAGACCAAGGTCTCGAGACTGAGGCCAAGGTTGCGAGACTGAGACCAAGGTCCTGAGATTGAGTCCGAGTTTCCAATTAAGACTGAGACCAAGTTTCCAATTAAGACTGAGACCAAGGTCCCGAGGCTGAGACCAAGTTTCCAATTAAGACTGAGACCAAGGTTCCATGACTGAGACCAAGGTCCAGAGACGGAGACCAAGGTCCCGAGACTGAGACCAAGGTCCCGACACTGAGACCAAGTTCCCGACACTGAGACCAAGGTCTCGAGACTGAGACCAAGGTCTCGAGACTGAGACCAAGGTCTCGAGACTGAGACCAAGGTCTCGAGACTGAGACCAAGGTCTCGAGACTGAGACCAAGGTCTCGAGACTGAGCCCAATGTCTCGAGACTGAGACCAAGGTCTCGAGACGGAGAGCAAGGTCCCAAGGCCGAGACCAAGTTTCCAATTAAGACTGAGACCAAGGTCCCGAGACGGAGAGCAAGGTCCCAAGGCCGAGACCAAGGTTCCAATTAAAACTGAGACCAAGGTCTCGAGACTGAGACCAAGGTCTCGAGACTGAGCCCAATGTCTCGAGACTGAGACCAAGGTCTCGAGACGGAGAGCAAGGTCCCAAGGCCGAGACCAAGTTTCCAATTAAGACTGAGACCAAGGTCCCGAGACTGAGACCAAGGTCCCGAGACTGAGACCAAAGTTCTAATTAAGACTGCGACCAAGGTCCCGAGACTGAGACCAAATTTCCAATTAAGACTGAGACCAAGGTTCCATGACTGAGACCAAGGTCCCGAGACTGAGACCAAGTTTCCAATTAAGACTGAGACCAAGGTCCCGAGACTGAGACCAAGTTTCCAATTAAGACTGAGACCAAGGTTCCATGACTGAGACCAAGGTCCAGAGACGGAGACCAAGGTCCCGCCACTGAGACCAAGGTCTCGATACTGAGGCCAAGGTTGCGAGACTGAGACGAAGGTCCTGAGATTGAGTCCGAGTTTCCAATTAAGACTGAGACCAAGTTTCCAATTAAGAATGAGACCAAGGTCCGGAGGCTGAGACCAAGTTTCCAATTAAGACTGAGACCAAGGTTCCATGACTGAGACCAAGGTCCAGAGACGGAGACCAAGGTCCCGCCACTGAGACCAAGGTCTCGAGAGTGAGACCAAGGTCCCGAGACTAAGGTCCCGAGACGGAGACCAAGCTCCCGAGACCGAGGCCAAGGTCCCGAGACTGAGACCAAGGTCCCGAGACGGAGAGTAAGGTCCCGAGACGGAGACCAAGGTCCCGAGACCGAGGCCAAGGTCCCGAGACCGAGGCCAAGGTCCCGAGACGGAGACCAAGGTCCCGAGACTGAGACCAAGTTTCCAATTAAGACTGAGACCAACGTTCCATGACTGAGACCAAGGTCCAGAGACGGAGACCAAGGTCCCGAGACTAAGACCAAGGTCCCAAGACTAAGACCAAGGTCCCAAGACTGAGACCAAGGTCCCGAGACTGAGACCAAGGTCTCGATACTGAGGCCAAGGTCGCGAGACTGAGACCAAAGTCCTGAGATTGAGTCCGAGTTTCCAATTAAGACTGAGACCAAGTTTCCAATTAATACTAAGACCAAGGTCCGGAAGCTGAGACCACGTTTCCAATTAAGACTGAGACCAAGGTTGCATGACTGAGACCAAGGTCCAGAGACGGAGACCAAGGTCCCGACACTGAGACCAAAGTCTCGAGACTGAGACCAAGGTCCCGAGACTGAGACCAAGGTCCCGAGACTGAGACCAAGGTCCCGAGACGGAGACTAAGGTCCCGAGACGGAGACCAAGGTCCCAAGACTGAGACCAAGGTCCCGAGACTGAGACCAAGGTCCCAAGACTGAGACCAAGTTTCCAATTAAGACTGAGACCAACGTTCCATGACTGAGACCAAGGTCCAGAGACGGAGACCAAGGTCCCGAGACTGAGACCAAGGTCCCGACACCGAGACCAAGTTCCCGACACTGAGACCAAGGTCTCGAGACTGAGACCAAGGTCTCGAGACTGAGACCAAGGTCTCGAGACTGAGACCAAGGTCTCGAGACTGAGACCAAGGTCTCGAGACTGAGACCAAGTTTCCAATTAAGACTGAGACCAAGGTCTCGAGACTGAGACCAAGGTCTCGAGACTGAGACCAAGGTCTCGAGACTGAGACCAAGGTCCCGAGACTGAGACCAAGTTTCCAATTAAGACTGAGACCAAGGTCCCGAGACGGAGAGCAAGGTCCCAAGGCCGAGACCAAGGTTCCAATTAAAACTGAGACCAAGGTCTCGAGACTGAGACCAAGGTCCAGAGACGGAGACCAAGGTCCCGCCACTGAGACCAAGGTCTCGAGACTGAGACCAAGTTTCCAATTAAAACTGAGACCAAGGTCTCGAGACTGAGACCAAGGTCCCGAGACTGAGACCAAGGTCCCGAGACGGAGAGTAAGGTCCCGAGACGGAGACCAAGGTCTCGATACTGAGGCCAAAGTCGCGAGACTGAGACGAAGGTGCTGAGATTGAGTCCGAGTTTCCAATTAAGACTGAGACCAAGTTTCCAATTAAGAATGAAACCAAGGTCCGGAGACTGAGACCAAGTTTCCAATTAAGACTGAGACCAAGGTTCCATGACTGAGACCAAGGTCCAGAGACGGAGACCAAGGTCCCGCCACTGAGACCAAGGTCTCGAGACTGAGACCAAGGTCTCGAGACTGAGACCAAGGTCCCGAGACTGAGACCAAGGTCTCGAGACGGAGACTAAGGTCCCGAGACGGAGACCAAGCTCCCGAGACCGAGGCCAAGGTCCCGAGACTGAGACCAAGGTCCCGAGACGGAGAGTAAGGTCCCGAGACGGAGACCAAGGTCCCGAGACCGAGGCCAAGGTCCCGAGACGGAGACCAAGGTCCCGAGACTGAGACCAAGTTTCCAATTAAGACTGAGACCAACGTTCCATGACTGAGACCAAGGTCCAGAGACGGAGACCAAGGTCCCAAGACTGAGACCAAGGTCCCGAGACTGAGACCAAGGTCTCGATACTGAGGCCAAGGTCGCGAGACTGAGACCAAAGTCCTGAGATTGAGTCCGAGTTTCCAATTAAGACTGAGACCAAGTTTCCAATTAATACTGAGACCAAGGTCCGGAGGCTGAGACCAAGTTTCCAATTAAGACTGAGACCAAGGTTGCATGACTGAGACCAAGGTCCAGAGACGGAGACCAAGGTCCCGACACTGAGACCAAAGTCTCGAGACTGAGACCAAGGTCCCGAGACTGAGACCAAGGTCCCGAGACGGAGACTAAGGTCCCGAGACGGAGACCAAGGTCCCAAGACTGAGACCAAGGTCCCGAGACTGAGACCAAGTTTCCAATTAAGACTGAGACCAACGTTCCATGACTGAGACCAAGGTCCAGAGACGGAGACCAAGGTCCCGAGACTAAGACCAAGGTCTCGATACTGAGGCCAAGGTCGCGAGACTGAGACCAAGGTCCTGAGATTGAGTCCGAGTTTCCAATTAAGACTGAGACCAAGTTTCCAATTAAGACTGAGACCAAGGTTCCATGACTGAGACCAAGGTCCAGAGACGGAGACCAAGGTCCCGAGACTGAGACCAAGGTCTCGACACTGAGACCAAGTTCCCGACACTGAGACCAAGGTCTCGAGACTGAGACCAAGGTCTCGAGACTGAGACCAAGGTCTCGAGACTGAGACCAAGGTCTCGAGACTGAGACCAAGGTCTCGAGACTGAGACCAAGGTCCCGAGACTGAGACCAAGTTTCCAATTAAGACTGAGACCAAGGTCCCGAGACGGAGAGCAAGGTCCCAAGGCCGAGACCAAGGTTCCAATTAAAACTGAGACCAAGGTCTCGAGACTGAGACCAAGGTCCCGAGACTGAGACCAAAGTTCTAATTAAAGGCTCTATGTCACCTAATTACCGCTTCCTATCAGATTCTCTTGCGCGGGCGCGGGGCAACAAAATGGCGGAACGTGAAGACGGAACGTGAAGAGCAGGTCAGTGGTGAAGAGTTTGGTTCCATTCCTGAGGACACTCAGGATAGCGAAATGATATTGGAAAGAAGAGATGAGGAAAACAGTGAAGATGACAGTGACGATGTGAGTTTCTGTTTTACTCGTATTTCGCTTTTAAGAATTTAACAATTGATATGCGTTTTCATTAACGATACTATCTTTACACACAAGGGATTAGAATCTGTGGCTGGATGCAATTGCCGATCTCAATGCTCAAGAAAATTGAAGACTTCTGCAAACGGTAAAGTGACAGGATATCCGTGCAAAGGGAACGGACTTCGTTGTGGGATGAGTTGTATATGTGGCACTAAAAACAAACCTTGTAAAAACAAGGTAGGTTTTGTCAATATTTTTGGATAAATACTTGGCTTATTTGATTTAACAAGACATTTCGAGTTGATTAATTTATTATTTTTTTTTAATTGAAGACACAGGAAGACCCAACGAGGCAACCTGCAGACGATGGTAGAGAAATCCAGCCAGAAGACAAACGTTCTGTAGGGGTAAGAAATTGGTTGACAACAATTTTTTAGATACAATATTATTAGTTAAACTAATTATTAGTTAAATAAATTAGTTAAAGAGTTTTAGCATATTACTGTATCTTTTTAAACAAGCCAAACAATCACATAATGTCTATTGTGTGATTTTAGGAAATACTCTAGTCACTGCCATATGAAACCCTTTTGGCTGTGGCCAAACAAGGGTTTGTGTCAAGACAACTCCAATTGCAAGACATTATATCCTCAGTCCAAAATGAATCTGCTGGACATGCAAGCCATGTAAGGACTACTCCTATCCCATCATTTTGTGTGTGTGGCAACTGTCGTTCTATGCCAACCAACAAAGAAATGGTTTGTTGCAAAGAAAAAAAAAAAGTGCCGAAGTAAATCAGATGCATTTCAAAATATCTGCATTAAGTCAGACAATTTGGCAACGGCCATAAGAAGTCTGGCTGATACTTATGTTTTTACACCAACCTACGATAACAGATCCATGAGGCATGCAGCATACAGACAGTATATTATGTGGCAACATGGTCATTTAGGAAAAGGACATTGTAGAGTTATTCCATCATGCTGTGTATGGGAGATTCGCAAACATTATCCTTCAACAAAGATGCTTAAATAATTCATTTATTTACAAAGATAGTTAATTAGTTAGAAATACATGTACTGGGCAAATAGAGGGAAATTCTACCTGACTGCAGCTACATGGTATTCAAACCCTTGACCTTTGTTTGGTTTGTTGGTCATATATTCTTTTAAAGTAAGGGCATGGTCATATTTATAGGGAGGTTGGAAAATGGGTAGGAGGGCAAAGAATGTTTTACTCTCCTTTATAGGGGAGGTCAAAAATGTTTTTTTGGTGGGAGGGGGGGGGGGGGGGTCACAAAAGTTTAATGCTTAGTATCCATTTGTATCACATGGATGCATAGCTAAAATGCTAACACTTCACAGTTCTCATCCACTTCCTTGAATTGCATGCATGTAAACCACAAATATGTATTGTGGTAGGATTTCTGGTTGGTTTGTATTCTGTACCTACACTATTTATTTTTGATAGAAAGTGCAAGTATCATTCAGGTAAAAATCACAAAAACACCAATACAGTACTGTATATTAATACAAGGTGAGTTAATACAGCACTAAATCCATTTATTGCAATATATTTCTCATAAATTTGCTTTACTTGTATTACTAGTATTGAATATAGGTGGTGATTGAGGGTGGCTTAGAAAAGTTTCAAGTGATATTGGGGGGTACAATTGATCGTTGAGGGGCATCAGAAAAGTTTTAACCCCTACTTTCCCCATTGCCCCCCCCCCCCCCCCCCCCATAAATGATGACCACTCCCTAAACTGAAGGTTGCGGGTTGCAGTCAAACAGGTTTTTTGTCTCCTTACACTGTAGTATCACTTTCCTCATTATGGGTTAATTGAGTATAATATTACAATAATTTGTAAAGTAATTTACATTGATGTGATTAAAATCGTGAAATATGTTGCTGGACAAGTTGAGAAGTTGGTGGTGCAGGTAGTGATGCAATAGTTGGTGCAATGATCTTGGGATTATTCTCATAACTTATCGGTTGAGATGTTCCCATTTGGAGATCCTTTAAAGCTTTAGCACACAGTAATGGTAAGTGTGAGTATTTCTTTTTCTCTTTGATTAACACAACTTTCCATCTCTTAAAAGCTTCTAGGACAGCGTCGGCCACGGTTGAAATCCAAATATTACCAGGGTTAAGTCACGTTGGCCTGAAAAAAAGAGAAAAATCTTCTCGACGTTTCGAGCGAAGGCCCTTCGTCAGGAGAAATTAGTAAACAACTCACATGTGGTCACGCGTATTTATAGCAGAGCTACAATGGGAATCACGTGAACACATGTAAGCCAATAAAAACAAAGTAAACAAATAAATTAATATGTAATTTTAGCCTGCGTGCAGGTGCTGACCCAATTTGTGGGTCAGCTACCTGCAAATAGGCAAAGAAACAGGTTATAAATTACTATTTAAATCATCGGAAAAAGGTTAAGGAAAAGGTGTGGAATATGGTGGTGGAGTGAGCTAAATGAAAGAGAATCGCTCATTGAGGCCGTGAGGGTGAATGGTACCAAGTTTGTAAATGAGACGCATTTCTTGTTTACGACGAGTATCGTTACAACCTGTAATGGGCTGAATGGCACAGATTTTCATGTTGGAAAAGGAGTGGTTGGCACTGTTGAAGTGCCTGGCAACAGGTTTGTTTTGCACATTGTATTTGACATCACGAAGGTGTTCAACAAACCTGTCACCTAAACGTCTTCCAGTTTCTCCGATGTAAAGCATGGGACATTTACTGCAAGAGATACAGTAAATGAGGTTGGAGGAAGTGCAAGTGAAACTGTGGGTTATGTTGAACCTACATTTTGGAGCCGAAATTGAAATTGAGGAGTCTAAATATTTACAGGTGTTGCACCTACCACGACAGCAAGAGCTGGTGCCAACATGTGATACCAAGGCTTGCTGCAGTGAGCTGTGAACAACGTTTTCCCGGATGTTTTTGCTATGCCGAAAAGATACTAGGGGTTTCTCAGAGAAAATGGAAGATGTTTCTGGGTCATTTTTAATGAGGTCGAAATTGCGGTTAATGATGTCCCTTGGGTACTAAAATGGGCCCTAACTATGCCAACTTATTTGTTGGTTATGTGGAAAAACAAATCTTTGAACAATACACTGGTTTCCTACCTGACTACTATGGTCGGTTCATTGATGATTGCTTAGGCACTGCATCATGTTCGCGCGCTGACCTGGTTTGCTTCATTAACTATGTTAATGACTTCCACCCAGCACTCCAGTTCACCTGGGAGATCAGTGAGACTAGTGTGTCGTTCTTAGATATTCTTGTCTCCATTAATGGTAATAAGCTGAGCACTTCTGTCTTTTACAAGACCACTGACTCTCATAGCTACCTCCTCTTCTCCTCTCATCATCCTAAACACACCAAAACTTCCATTCCTTTCTCTCAATTTCTTCGTCTTCGCCGCCTCTGCAGTGAAGATGACGATTTCAATGGCAAATGTTTGGAAATGAGAAACTTTTTTGTTAATCGCGGTTATCCTTCCCACCTCTTAGACACTGCCTTACACAAGGTCTCCAACATTTCCCGTTCAGACACCTTAAGCGAACCTTTGGCTACCATTTCTAATGAAAAAGTACCTCTAGTTCTCACTTTTCATCCCTTCAATTTCAAAGTAAGGGACATCATTAACCGCAATTTCGACCTCATTAAAAATGACCCAGAAACATCTTCCATTTTCTCTGAGAAACCCCTAGTATCTTTTCGGCATAGCAAAAACATCCGGGAAAACGTTGTTCACAGCTCACTGCAGCAAGCCTTGGTATCACATGTTGGCACCAGCTCTTGCTGTCGTGGTAGGTGCAACACCTGTAAATATTTAGACTCCTCAATTTCAATTTCGGCTCCAAAATGTAGGTTCAACATAACCCACAGTTTCACTTGCACTTCCTCCAACCTCATTTACTGTATCTCTTGCAGTAAATGTCCCATGCTTTACATCGGAGAAACTGGAAGACGTTTAGGTGACAGGTTTGTTGAACACCTTCGTGATGTCAAATACAATGTGCAAAACAAACCTGTTGCCAGGCACTTCAACAGTGCCAACCACTCCTTTTCCAACATGAAAATCTGTGCCATTCAGCCCATTACAGGTTGTAACGATACTCGTCGTAAACAAGAAATGCGTCTCATTTACAAACTTGGTACCATTCACCCTCACGGCCTCAATGAGCGATTCTCTTTCATTTAGCTCACTCCACCACCATATTCCACACCTTTTCCTTAACCTTTTTCCGATGATTTAAATAGTAATTTATAACCTGTTTCTTTGCCTATTTGCAGGTAGCTGACCCACAAATTGGGTCAGCACCTGCACGCAGGCTAAAATTACATATTAATTTATTTGTTTACTTTGTTTTTATTGGCTTACATGTGTTCACGTGATTCCCATTGTAGCTCTGCTATAAATACGCGTGACCACATGTGAGTTGTTTACTAATTTCTCCTGACGAAGGGCCTTCGCTCGAAACGTCGAGAAGATTTTTCTCTTTTTTTCAGGCCAACGTGACTTAACCCTGGTAATATTTCCATCTCTTAGCTCGTTTACTCCAGCGCCTTGAAAATACCAGGTTCCCCTTTTTGTTCTTTGCCTGCTTTCTACAAAGATGGTGATTGTGATCTATTGCAGCAAGCAAGCTCCTAGTAACTGTGCCCTCATAACTGTACAAAAGAAAGACATACATTCATGATGCGGTTTTCATTTGATATTAATCGTTTCACCACCAGATCTTTTCCCTTGACGAGTGAAATCGTCTGGTGTGAAATCGTCTGGTGTTAACCAGAGTAAAATACTAAAGGGCCACTGCAGTGGTGAAAGGGTTAATTAGAAAACTTGAAAAAAGTTCTTTAACTTTCATTGAGATTCATATTTCTATAGAAAATAATATTCATCTACTTACGAAAATGAACATCGTTTGGGGGCATACATCAATTGATGACTGTGATAGCTTTCTAGCTTCCCTGTGTGTCTACAGTGTAAAAATAATTAAAAATCAGTGAATACTGTATGTGAATATATGTATGTATGATATGTGTGTATTATATATATATATATATATATATATATATATATATATATATATATACATACATATATATATATATAACATATATATATATGTATATATATATATACGTATATATATATATATATATATATATATATGTATATATATATATACGCGAGGTCGCGAGACTGAGACCAAAGTCCTGAGATTGAGTCCGAGTTTCCAATTAAGACTGAGACCAAGTTTCCAATTAAGACTGAGACCAAGGTCCGGAGGCTGAGACCAAGTTTCCAATTAAGACTGAGACCAAGGTTGCATGACTGAGACCAAGGTCCAGAGACGGAGACCCAGGTCCCGACACTGAGACCAAGGTCTCGAGACTGGGACCAAGGTCCCGAGACTGAGACCAAGGTCCCGAGACTGAGACCAAGGTCCCAAGACGGAGACTAAGGTCCCGAGACGGAGACCAAGGTCCCGAGACCGAGGCCAAGGTCCCGAGACGGAGACCAAGGTCCCGAGACTGAGACCAAGTTTCCAATTAAGACTGAGACCAACGTTCCATGACTGAGACCAAGGTCCAGAGACGGAGACCAAGGTCCCGAGACTAAGACCAAGGTCCCAAGACTGAGACCAAGGTCCCGAGACTGAGACCAAGGTCTCGATACTGAGGCCAAGATCGCGAGACTGAGACCAAGGTCCTGAGATTGAGTCCGAGTTTCCAATTAAGACTGAGACCAAGTTTCCAATTAAGACTGAGACCAAGGTCCGGAGGCTGAGACCAAGTTTCCAATTAAGACTGAGACCAAGGTCCGGAGGCTGAGACCAAGTTTCCAATTAAGACTGAGACCAAGGTTGCATGACTGAGACCACAACATGTCCTCTCACTTCGAAATGATGATTATCGTCATTTCTTACAAAGTCGAATATGATGATTATCATGATACTCAAGTGAGATTCTGTCCCACATGCGGGATGTTAAACTAAATTGCATATAACAAAAGAACCATTAGGGGTGTTGTGGTCGGGGTCTGAGAGGCGGGACTCTTTTTTCCGGAGGGTTGTGGTTAGGGTTAGGTCCAACGGGGGGGTTGTGGTTAGGGTTAGGGTTGTCAGGGGGGTTGTGGTTAGGGTTAGGGTCAGGTTTAGAGGTGGGGTTAGGGTTGGGGGTTTGGGGGCAGGGAATTCTTTTTTTAAAATGATGATTATTGTTAATTCAACGACATCTCACAAATGACGATAATCATCATTTCGAAATGAGAGGATATGCTGGAGACCAAGGTCCAGAGACGGAGACCAAGGTCCCGACACTGAGACCATGGTCTCGAGACTGAGACCAAGGTCCCGAGACGAAGACCAAGGTTTTATAATACTGAGAGCAAGTTTCCAAGTATGACTGAGACCAAGGTCCCGAGACTGAGTCCGAGTTTCCAATTAAGACTGAAACCAAGTTTCCAATTAAGACTGAGACCAAGTTTCCAATTGAGAATGAGATCAAGGTCCCGAGACTGATCCAAGGTCCCGAGACTGAGACCAAGGTCCCGAGACTGAGGCCAAGGTCCCGAGACTGAGGCCAAGGTCCCGACACTGAGACCGAGGTCCCGAGAGTGGGACCAAGTTTCCAATTAAGACTGAGACCAAGGTCCCGAGGCTGAGTCCGAGTTTCCAGTTAATACTGAGACCAAGTTTCCAATTAAGACTGAGACCAAAGTCCCGGGACTGAGTCCAAGTTTCCAATTGACTGAGACCAAACTTCCAATTAAGACTGAGACCAAGGTCGCGAGACTGAGACCAAGGTCCCGAGACTGAGACCAAGGTCCCGACACTGAGAGGAAGGTCCCGAGATTGAGACCAAGGTCCCGAGACTGAGACCAAGGTGCGGAGACTGGGTCCGAGTTTCCAATTAAGACAGACCAAATTTCCAATTAAGACTCAGACCACCGTTTCATGACTGAGACCACGGTTTCATGACTGAGACCAAGGTCCACGAGACTGAGACCAAGGTCCCCAGACTGAGACGAAAGTGCCGAGACTGAGACCAAGGTCCCGAGATTGAGACCAAGGTCCCGAGATTGAGACCAAGGTCCCGAGACTGAGACCAAGGTACTGGGACTGAGACCAACGTCCCGAGACTGAGACCAAGATTCTGAGACTGAGACCGAGGTCCCAAGACTGAGACCGAGCTCCCGAGAATGAGACCAACGTCCCGAGACTGAGAGCAAGGTGGCGAGACTGAGACCAAGATCCCGAGACTGAGACCAAGATCCCGAGACTGAGACCAAGGTCCCGAGACGAAGACCAAGGTTCCAATACGAAGACCAAGGTCCCAAGACGAAGGCCATGGTCCTAAGAATAAGGCCATGCCCCCAAGACTAAGGCCAAGGTCCAAGACTAAGACCAAGGTCCACGAGACCGAGACCAAGGTCCCCAGACTGAGACGAAAGTGCCGAGACTGAGACCAAGGTCCCGAGATTGAGACCAAGGTCCCGAGACTGAGACCAAAGTCCCGAGAATGAGACCAAGGTCGCGAGACTGAGACCAAGGTTCCGAAACTGAGACCGAGGTCCCAAGAATGAGACCAAGGTTGCGAGACTGAGAGCAAGGTTGCGAGACTGAGACCAAGGTCGCGAGACTGAGACCAAGGTCCCGAGACGAAGACCAAGGTTCCAATACGAAGACCAAGGTCCCAAGACGAAGGCCATGGTCCTTAGAATAAGGCCATGCCCCCAAGACTAAGGCCAAGGTCCAAGACTAAGGCCAAGGTCCCAAGACTAAGACCAAGCTCCCAAGACTGAGACCAAGGCTCCAATTAAGACCGAGACCAAGGTTCCATGACTGAGACCAAGGTGCCGAGACTGAGACCAAGATTCCGAGACTGAGACCGAGGTCCCAAGACTGAGACCGACGTCCCGAGAATGAGGCCAACGTCCCGAGACTGAGAGCAAGGTCGCGAGACTGAGACCAAGGTCCCGAGACTGAGACCAAGGTCCCGACACTGAGACCAAGGTCCCGAGATTGAGACGAAGGTCCCGAGATTGAGACGAAGGTCCCGAGATTGAGACCAAGGCCCCGAGATTGAGACCAAGGCCCCGAGACTGAGACCAAGGTCCCGAAACTGAGACCAAAGTCCCGAGACTGAGGCCAAGGTCCCGAGACTGAATCCGAGTTTCCAATTAAAGAGCAAGTTTCCAATTAAGACTGAGACCAAGGTTCCATGACTGAGACCAAGGTCCCGAAACGGATACCAAGGTCCCGAGACTGAGACCAAGTTTCCAATTAAGACTGAGACCAAGGTTCCGAGATTGAGAAAAAGGCCCCGAGACTGAGACCAAGTTTCCAATTACGTCTGAGACCAAAGTCCCGAGACTGAGACCAAAGTCCCGAGACTGAGGCCAAAGTCCCGAGACTGAGACCAAATTTCCAATTAAATCTGAGAGCAAGGTCCCGAGATTGAGAGCAGGGTCCCGAGACTGAGACCAAAGTCCCGAGACTGAGACCAAGTTTCCAATTAGGTCTGAGACCAAGGTCCCGAGATTGAGACGAAATGTCCAATTAAGATTGAGACAAAGGTTCTTTGACTGAGACCATGGTCCCGAGACTGAGACCAACGTCTCGAGACTGAGACGAAGGTCCCGACACGGATACCAAGGTCCCGAGATTGAGACCAAGTTTCCAATTAAGACTGAGACCAAGGTCCCGAGACCGAGACCGAGACCAAGGTCCCGTGACGGAGACTAAGGTCCCGAGACGGAGACCAAGGTCTCGAGACTGAGGCCAAGGTTGCGAGACTGAGACCAAGGTCCTGAGATTGAGTCCGAGTTTCCAATTAAGACTGAGACCAAGTTTCCAATTAAGACTGAGACCAAGGTTCCATGACTGAGACCAAGGTCCAGAGACGGAGACCAAGGTCCCGAGACTGAGACCAAGGTCCCGACACTGAGACCAAGTTCCCGACACTGAGACCAAGGTCTCGAGACTGAGACCAAGGTCTCGAGACTGAGCCCAAGGTCTCGAGACTGAGACCAAGGTCCCGAGACTGAGACCAAGTTTCCAATTAAGACTGAGACCAAGGTCCCGAGACGGAGAGCAAGGTCCCAAGGCCGAGACCAAGGTTCCAATTAAAACTGAGACCAAGGTCTCGAGACTGAGACCAAGGTCCCGAGACTGAGACCAAAGTTCTAATTAAGACTGCGACCAAGGTCCCGAGACTGAGACCAAATTTCCAATTAAGACTGAGACCAAGGTTCCATGACTGAGACCAAGGTCCCGAGACTGAGACCAAGTTTCCAATTAAGACTGAGACCAAGGTCCCGAGACTGAGACCAAGGTCCCGAGACGGAGAGTAAGGTCCCGAGACGGAGACCAAGGTCTCGATACTGAGGCCAAGGTCGCGAGACTGAGATGAAGGTCCTGAGATTGAGTCCGAGTTTCCAATTAAGACTGAGACCAAGTTTCCAATTAAGAATGAGACCAAGGTCCGGAGGCTGAGACCAAGTTTCCAATTAAGACTGAGACCAAGGTTCCATGACTGAGACCAAGGTCCAGAGACGGAGACCAAGGTCCCGAGACTGAGACCAAGGTCCCGACACTGAGACCAAGTTCCCGACACTGAGACCAAGGTCTCGAGACTGAGACCAAGGTCTCGAGACTGAGCCCAAGGTCTCGAGACTGAGACCAAGGTCTCGAGACTGAGACCAAATTTCCAATTAAATCTGAGAGCAAGGTCCCGAGATTGAGAGCAGGGTCCCGAGATTGAGAGCAGGGTCCCGAGACTGAGACCAAAGTCCCGAGACTGAGACCAAGTTTCCAATTAAGTCTGAGACCAAGGTCCCGAGACTGAGACCAAGGTCCCGAGACTGAGACCAAGTTTCCAATTAAGACTGATACCAAGTTTCCAATTAAGACTGAGACCAAGTTTCCAATTAAGACTGAGACCAAGGTCCCGAGATTGAGACGAAATGTCCAATTAAGATTGAGACAAAGGTTCTATGACTGAGACCATGGTCCCGAGACTGAGACCAACGTCTCGAGACTGAGACGAAGGTCCCGACACGGATACCAAGGTCCCGAGATTGAGACCAAGTTTCCAATTAAGACTGAGACCAAGGTCCCGAGACTGAGACCAAGGTCGCGAGATTGAGACCAAGGTCCAAAGACCGAGACCAAGGTCCCGAGACCGAGACCAAGGTCCCGAGACTGAGTCCTAGTTTCCATTTAATACCGAGACCAAGTTTCCAATTAAGGCTGAGACCAAGGTCCCGGGACTGAGTCCGCGTTTCCAATTAAGACTGGGACCAATTTTCCAATTAAGACTGAGACCAAGGTACCGAGAGTGAATCCGAGTTTCCAATTAAAAGCCAAGTTTCCAATTAAGACTGAGACCAAGGTCCCGAGACTTAGACCAAGGTCGCGAGATTGAGACCAAGGTCCAAAGACCGAGACCAAGGTCCCGAGACCGAGACCAAGGTCCCGAGACTGAGTCCTAGTTTCCATTTAATACCGAGACCAAGTTTCCAATTAAGGCTGAGACCAAGGTCCCGGGACTGAGTCCGCGTTTCCAATTAAGACTGGGACCAAGTTTCCAATTAAGATTGAGACCAAGGTCCCGAGACTGAGACCAAATTTCCAATTAAGACTGAGACCAAGGGTTCCATGAGACTTTGACCAAGGTCCCGAGAGCGATACAAAGGTCCCGAGACTGAGACCAAATTCCAATTAAGACTGAGACCAAGGTTTCATGACTGAGACCAAGGTCCCGAGACTGAGACCAAGGTTCCCAGATTGAGACCAAGGTCCCAAGACGGATACCAAGGTCCTGAGACTGAGACCAAATTTCCAATTAAGGCTGAGACCAAGGTCCCGAGATTGAGACGAAGGTCCCGAGACTGAGACCAAGGTCCCGAGACTGAGACCAAGGTCCCGAGACTGAGACCAAGGTCCCGAGACTGAGACCGAGGTCCCAAGACTGAGACCGAGGTCCCGAGACCACTGACCTATATATTTAACTGGACTGCGTGCTCCTATTACCTTTGAGTTAGGAAAGTGTCCGCATTTTCACTTTCAAAATGGCGGCATTTATGGGTCCTTTTGCTAATGGTGAAGGTCGCTGACCGATACCTAAGATCTCTAGTTCGTGTTGGACATGTTCGGTATTTCGCTTTTTTAAAGAAAACTAAGCTATTTGGTCGAATAAACTGCACGTATGTTGTAGCCAGATGAATTATCTTTCTTCCAATATATTTGATAGCTTCTACAGTGGTTTATTTCTCGAGAAAACATTCGGAGAAGACATTATAATACATACGAGGAAAAAATTTCAAAATAGCGGCCACTATTGTGATTTGGACATGCTCGGTATTTCGCTTTTTTTTAGGTAAACTAAGCTCTATTTGGTCGGATAAACTGTACGTATGTTGTAGCAAGGTGAATTATCTTTCTGCCAATATATTTTATAACTCCTACAGTGGATTATTTCTTGAGAAAACGTTCGGAGTAGACGGACTAGGCAAACTTTGTTGAGTCAGCATAATATCGTCCTGGTCTCGAGTTTGTGTAAACAAAAGATTTCTAGTATTTATGTTTGTTGCTGAGCTTGAGCGGCCCGGGATGTTTTCATGGTAAGAGTCTTATTGTAAGTTTTGAACTACAATAATAATAATCCTAGACAATTACTGTTGTAGTTTTCTAGCAGTCTGAATTAAAAAGACGCGCCGGCCGGCGGTAACCGCACGAACACTTGGCAATAAAATAAACAAGACTGTCAATACACATGGTCATGGAAATCTACAAACATTTTGTTTTATGAAGTCGCCAGCTCTATAAAGAACCGCTGAAGATCACGAGAAAATCGTAAAGAAGCGAGGCGTACCGAGTTCTTCTTAGGGGCTGTTTACATGGGAGGCGATATATTCCTAGTATTTGGTCAGACAAATAATCCAGCAGGCCTCTTGAGTCGTTCCAACACCGGACGATTTTATTCACCTCTGGGGAAGCCCTCGGACCCTGGTCTCAGTCTCGAGAACTTGGTCTCAGTCTCGGGACCTTGGTCTCAGTCTCGGCCACTGACCTATATATTTAACTGGACTGCGGGTGCTGGTCAAATATGTGTCCGCATTTTCACTTTCAAAATGGCGGCATTTATGGGTCCTTCTGCTAATGGTAGCGACCACTGACATGTACTTATCGTAGGAAAACAGAATATTTATGTAAACACAAAGCGATTTTCTTACTTTATTAATATATCGTTCCTATGCGAGGGCTTCCCAAGAGGTGAATAAAATCGTCTGGCATTAGCCAGAATAAAATACCAAATACCAATTCGGACAGGAAAGAGTTAGAGAGATAGTTTATAAATCGTTCCTGTCCCGAGACTGAGACCAGGGTCGCGAGAGTGAGGCGTAAAAAGGCGTACTCCACACACAGAGATGTGTTACCGATGTTATGCAATCATGAAGAAGCTGATACACGGCTTATTTTTCATGCCTGTGAAACTGTTGGTAACATTTTCAACAGGCTTTTACTATTATGCAGGGACACTGATGTATTCTTACTTCTAGTTCATTTTCTTGGACAATGTCAAGACATTGAGACATGGATGCTTTGTGGAACTACCAGACAAAGAAATTGTTATCCTATTCATACCATTGCCCAGCAACTTCCCCAAGTAGTCAGCAGCAATATTCTAGGATTTCACGCACTTACAGGTTGTGACACAACATCGTCATTTACTAACTTTGGAAAAAGAACATGTTGGAAGGTTTTTGAACAGCATCCCCAATTACTATATGGTATTGGACGAGATGGAGCAATTAAAGATGCAGAGGAATTTGTTTGTCATTTGTATGGTGCACCTGACCCACTGGCTGGAGTGAACAAGTGTAGACATGATCTCTTTGAAAAGGGAAACAAAGAGTTGGAGAAGCTACCCCCAACCAGCGATTCATTGAAATTACATGTAGCTCGATGCAATCATCAAGCCAAGGTATGGCTACAGGCAAACATTGGTATACAGCAAGTTGATTCCCCTATTGAACGTGGTGGATGGAAAGCATCAGAGGAAAACCTGGAAGTTGTATGGACGACATTACGATCTATACCTAAATTCTGTGTCTATCTAATTTCATGTGGATGTACAAAAAAATGTAAAACAGCAGCATATAAATGTTATAAAAATTATCAGTGATGTACACCATTCTGTGGTTGCAATGCCAATGAGTGGGAACCTGCCTGTGCTATTTGTTTTGTCGACGATCTATGGACCATCTTCGTGTGACGGAGATTACTTGAATTAGCGAAAGATTTTGCACAAACTTCACAAACGTAGGACATGTTTCAGTTAAGACTGTCAGATCAAAGTTGAAGATTTTTCTATTGTTCATCCTAGTTTATAGTGATTCAACACAATAGTCCAAAGACTATCGTCATAGTCCTAAGACCATAGTCCTAAGAATATAGCCCTCAGGCTCAGGCTCAGGCTCAGGCTATAGTCCGAAGTCTTGGGACTTTAGTCGCGCGACTTTAGTCTCGCGACTTTAGTCTCGCGACTTTAGTCTCGCGACTTTAGTCTCGCGACTTTAGTCTCGCGACTTTAGTCTCGCGACTTTAGTCTCGCGACTTTAGTCTCGCGACTTTAGTCTCGCGACTTTAGTCTCGCGACTTTCGTCTCGCGACTTTCGTCTCGCGACTTTCGTCTCGCGACTTTCGTCTCGCGACTTTCGTCTCGCGACTTTCGTCTCGCGACTTTCGTCTCGCGACTTTCGTCTCGCGACTTTCGTCTCGCGACTTTCGTCTCGCGACTTTCGTCTCGCGACTTTCGTCTCGCGACTTTCGTCTCGCGACTTTCGTCTCGCGACTTTCGTCTCGCGACTTTCGTCTCGCGACTTTCGTCTCGCGACTTTCGTCTCGCGACTTTCGTCTCGCGACTTTCGTCTCGCGACTTTCGTCTCGCGACTTTCGTCTCGCGACTTTCGTCTCGCGACTTTCGTCTCGCGACTTTCGTCTCGCGACTTTCGTCTCGCGACTTTCGTCTCGCGACTTTCGTCTCGCGACTTTCGTCTCGCGACTTTCGTCTCGCGACTTTAGTGTCGCGACTTTAGTGTCGCGACTTTAGTGTCGCGACTTTAGTCTCGCGACCACAGTCTCGCGACCACAGTTTCGCGACGACAGTTTCGCGGCTTTAGTCTCGCGGCTTTAGTCTCGCGACTTTAGTCTCGCGGCTTTAGTCTCGCGACTTTAGTCTCGCGGCTTTAGTCTCGCGACTTTAGTCTCGGGACTTTAGTCTTAGTCTTGGCACTTTAGTCTTGGCACTTTAGTCTTGGCACTTTAGTCTTGGCACTTTAGTCTTGGCACTTTAGTTTCCCCAATTAGCTGTCAATGCTAAAGAATCTAGACACTGAAATAAAGTTTATTATTATTATTATTACTTTAGTCTTGCGACTTTAGTCTTAGTCTTGGGACTTTATTCTTAGTCTTGGGACTTTAGTCTTAGTCTTGGGGCTTTAGTCTTAGTCTTGGGACTTTAGTCTTAGTCTTGGGACTTTAGTCTTAGTCTTGGAACTTTAGTCTTCGTCTTGGGACTAGTCCAAGTGAAAGGTTATGTGTCACTTTAAGATGCCTGGTTACTGGAGGTGCACAAGTGACTATAGCCGCAAGTTACAGAATGAGTCCCACAACTGTTGGTAGAATTATTAGCAAAGGATATCTTGATGCCCCATCTAAAGAAAGTGATTGGAAAAAAATTTCCAAAGATTTTGAAGATAGATGGAACTTTCCTCATGCCTTAGGAGCTATTGATGGGAAACATGTGATAATGCAGGCTCCAGCACATTCTGGGTCATTTTAACTACAAAAAGACACACAGCATTGTCCTCTTAGCTGTGTGCAATGCAAAATATGAATTTACAATGATTGATATCGGGGACAGTGGTAGACAATGTGACGGGAGTGTATATGCTAACAGTCAGACAGTCAGCTAGGATTTGCGATAGAAAATGATTTACTTAACATTCCCAAACCAGAAAGGTTAAGAAATTCAGAGAAAATACTGCCATTTGTTTTTGTTGGTGATGATGCTTTTGGTGTGAAAATGCACATGATGAAACCATATTCAAACTAGAATTTGCCAGCTGATGAAACAGTTTTCAACTATTCGCACCAGTCCCCTCTAAGCGGGTATAAATAGCAGTGCTCTCACCAGACACTCAGACTCTTCGCGTCAGAAGGCATATGTACATCTTGAAGTTATACTCATGAATGAGCAAGAGCAATTTCCGCAGAATAATGTGGGCCCTGCCCAAGCGATTTTAGATGTGGCTCAAGCACAGCAACCAATTCCAGATGCAGTGGCAGAAGTTCCGTATTTACTGGATAATTTTGAACTTCTCGAATCAGTTCCTAGCACTTGGATTATTTATTGGTAATGTTAAGTCCAATATCTTTGTGGATCCCTTTGGATTGAATGTGGATGGTTCGATTTCAGGGACATACGAAAGTTTTCCTCTCGGAGTGTATGTCAACATTCGCCGTACGATTTGTGAATCAAAATTCAAAATTCCGTTTGCAGTGAATAAACATTCAAAACATGGATCTACTTGTGTAGCACTTCCTTCGAAACCTTTTAAAGTCGACCTAACAATATGTATCGACGTTGAGCCAAATCCCGGTCCTGTATCTACTAAAGAAAATACTTTTGAAGCAGATAATTCAACTACCGTTGGAGCTCCGTCACGCTTGACTGTCACAAAGATTGCATACAAGCCATCGTTTCTTCATAATCTTCGATCTTCCCTGCTAGCCAAATATGTCGACGTATATACATATTCACTCCTTCGTACCTTTGGAATCCTAAAGCCTTATCGTGGTCAACGTGGTGGGAAAAAAGTCAAACAACATAAAGTCGCTGATAGTAACTTAAGTATTCGTCCATTCTACACCCACGGCCGTCGAATTTGCATATCAACCTATCTGAATAGACGATCTCATATTCCTTCGAATTGCGTTTCTATTACTATTCAGAAATCAACCGATCAACCAAACCTACATAAAGAGTTTCCTTGCAACCTTAACGGGAACTTTCTATCATCTCCCAGTTCACTAATCTCCCGGCCCGATGATCTCCGAAGGCTAAAACAAAATCAAGATAACAATGTTTTGATCACAACTGTCACAAATTCGACGGATAGTGTACCGCATGGGATCTCTACAAAACCGCATATTACTCCTGGCTCAAAACTTAAAATAGTTCACGTAAACATCCGCTCATTACGTAACATAGTGCATCTTATTCAAATAAGAGAACTCGCAAAATCTGACAATATAGACGTGCTCACCATCTCCGAGACCTGGTTAAACTCGACTGTTACGAACAAAGAGATAAGTATTGATGGCTATAAATTGTTCAGACTTGACCGCTTACATAAGAAAGGAGGTGGAGTTTGCGTATATATCCGGAGCCACATTAAGACTAATATTTTGAAAGATATCTCGAATATATCTGATTGTAATTTCCACCAACTGTGGCTACAACTTCAAAACAAGAAACTAAAATCACTCGTATTATGTGTTACATATCGACCTCCTGACTGCCCAACCACCTGTTTCCAGCCCCTCCTAAAGCCAAACTACATCATGACCTTAGCGATGAATAAACCTATAATGGTACTAGGTGATCTTAATTGTAACACCTTAAAGGAATGTCCAGAAAACAATGCACTTTCTGACATTTCACTAGAGTTAAACCTAACGCAAATCATCAACACTCCTACCAGAATCACCAATAACAGCCAATCACTTATTGATGTTATTTTAATCTCCAACCCTGAACTTGTACGAGACAGCGGCGTCATAAACACTCCTATAAGTGACCACCTACCCGTTTACGCCATACTGCATTTAAAACTTCCCAAGCCTCCACCAAATTTTATCAAAGTACGTAGCTTTAAACATTATGACCCTATGTTATTCACCTCTGACTTGGCATCACAATCGGATGTCCTACTCTCCGTATTTGTTAACGATGACGTAAACTCGAAGTTGGAAACTTTCAATAACGTTCTTCTTGCTACCCTTGAAGCTCATGCTCCTGTCAAGAATATAAAGATTCGTAGCCGTCCATGCCCCTACGTCACTACCGAAATTAAAGATCTCATGAACAACAGAGACCGACTACATCGCCTTTTTCAAACAACACGTAACAACAACGACTGGCACACTTATAGGGAGGCTCGACAAGCAGTAAAAATCAAACTCAGAAACGCAGAAAGAGACTTTATCCGTAATGAAGTTGAAAGTCACAAAGATAAACCTGGCTCTCTTTGGAAAATAATTAACAGTATTATTCCGTCCAAAGAGAGACCAACTCAAACCTACAGTAAAGATCATAAATCGGTAGCAGACGAATTCAACCAGTTTTTTTCGTCTGTGGGAAGTAAAACAGCTGAAGAAGCCATCCGCCTAACGAAAGAAAATAATACTCATATACCCACTACAAATCCTATATCCATACCAGCAGGAAACTGCCCTGATGAACTGTTCCACTTATGCCCTGTTACCTGTCAAGAAGTACGAAACATTATTCTATCCATGCCTACAAACAAATCTCCAGGTCCTGACAAGATCAACATGCGCGTCATCAAAGACTGTTTAACAGTCATACTAGGACCTCTTACTGATATAATTAATTGTTCGCTCAGTACGTCTACATATCCAGATGCATGGAAAAAAGCTGAAGTCATACCTTTGCTAAAAGATGGAGACCATGAGCAAGCCCCGAACAACCGTCCACTCTCGCTTTTACCCGTTGCCTCTAAAGTTTGCGAAAAAGTAGTGCTTAACCAGTTCAACTCTTATTTACTGAAAAATAACCGTTTGTCTTCTCACCAAAGTGGTAACAAGAAACAGTTTTCAACAGAGACATTAAACCTTTTTGTAAGTGACACCATCCTTGAAGCAATGGACAAAAAAATGCTAACAGCGGTTATCCTATTGGATCTTTCCAAGGCGTTCGATAGCATCAGTCACACTATCCTACTTCGGAAGTTAAAATTAATTGGTGCCTCCCAATCTTCATTGAGATGGTTTAGTAGCTACCTAACCGGAAGATCACAAGTAGTACGTATCGGTTCAACCTTATCTTCACCCCTTAATATTACCCATGGCGTACCACAAGGAGCTATACTTTCACCATTACTCTTCTGTATATACATGAACGATCTCCCGTTATCACCTTGTAGCAGTTCCCTCGAATCCTACGTCGATGATTCAAAGCTCTTCCTGTCTTTTCCAATAAAAGATATCACCTGTACGAAATCAAAACTGGAAACTGATCTTCGTTTAGTAGCCAAATGGTGCTCTACTAATCATTTATTAATTAACCCAAGCAAGACAAAGTTCCTTGTTATCGGCACACCCCAGCTGCTAAAGAGACTTCCTGAAACAATGACCATCTCATTCCTAGGCAAAGAAATCAAGCCTGTTTTCAGCGCAAAAGATTTAGGAGTTATTGTAGACTCACATTTGTCTTACAACGAACATATCAGTAAACTTGCTTCCTCATGTACATCGAAACTGTGTCAGATAAACAGAGTGAAGGATAGTTTTGACAAAGTAACGCTTGGCTTAATAATATCATCGCTTGTCATCAGTAAGCTTTTCTATTGCTCGTCAGTGTGGTCAAATACTTCTGCCAAAAACATTAATAAACTCCAAGCTGTACAGAACTTCGCATGCAGGATAATTACAAACACAAGAAAGTACGAGCATATCACTCCTGCGCTACGCCAAATTGGTTGGCTGCCTATCCGTGAACAACTGCTGCTACGCGACTCGATCATGACGTATAAATGTATGAACTCGCTCGCTCCACCATATCTATGCAGCAAATTTAATAAACGCTCTTCCATACACAACCGTGTCACACGTAACAGAAATGATGTACAAATTCCTTTTTACCGAACTGCTTCTGGACAACGATCATTCCACTATAGAGCTGTAACGCTTTGGAATAATTTAGAAGATAACATTAAACATGAAACGTCTATTTATAAATTTAAGAATTTAATGAAGAGCTATTTGTTAGATAATTTTATTAATATTTAGTAATCTACATTTGAACATTAACCGTACATATATTTGTATAATTTATAAAAACTTTATACTTATTCATAATTTTATTACAAAATTTTAAACTGTAATGGGCATTGAAAAGCCCAGTTGGGAATTGCTCAATAAAGTATGTATGTATGTATGTATGTTCCTCCAGTTCCAATTCAAAATCAAGCGCCTCCGGCTCCACAGCCGGCCGCCGAGCTTGAGGTATGTTTCGACCACGTGTTTGTATGTGCTTTAGTTTAAGATGTAGTTTGCTCGTCGTTTACTACGAAATTCTTCTTCGTTTGTTTGTTAATTCCTGAACCATGCTGGTCTCTTTAGTATATATTTTCGCGGTGCTTGTGGCTAGTAGCTTGCGTATATGAGCGTTTTAACCCTACGGCTACGTAAAGCGTGAGCCTCAGTAGAAGTTCGTTGTTGTGTGATATTGTCTATTGATTGTTCGTTCGCTAGTTTTCCCTTTGAGTTTTGCGCTCAGTCTCAGACTATTTGTGAGCGGTTTGCCAATAACTGTTTGACTCCGTTTCGGATGTTTTTGCCTCACGAAGTTTTACCTCGCAGTTTGATAAGTCGAGATGTTTAGTGTTTGTTGTATTGAGTTTGTGAGATGTTTCTCAATAATTATTTGACTCCGTTTCTGATGTGCTTGCCTCACGAAGTTTTACCTCGCAGTTTGATACGTCGAGATGTTTAGGGTTTGTTGTATTGAATTTGTGAGATGTTTTTGCCAATAATTGTTTGACTCTGTAGAGTGGTTTTTACCTCAGTCCTCACACACTTTACCTCCCATTTTGATATGTCCAGATGTTTAGTATTTGTTGTACTGAATTTGTGAGAGGTTTTTGCCAATAACAACTTGACTCTGTAGTCTCTGTGAATACCTCACAAAGTTTTACCTCGCAATTTGATACGTCGAGACGTTTAGTATTTGTTGTATTGGATCTGTGAGATGTTTTCGCCGATAATGTGGATTAATTCCTTTATTCGGCTGTATTTTGCCGTCAATGGTTTACCTCGCAGTTTCATAAGTCGCGCTGTTTAGCGTTTGTTGTATTGCTTTTCTGAGTTGTTTTGCCAATTATGATCTGCCTGTGATGTATTTGCATCATAAAGTTTTACCTCGCATTTTTGATAAGTCGAGATGGTTAATCTTTCCTAATTCTTGTATTATATTTGTGAAATTTTTATGTGTTTGCTTCGCATTTTTAATAAGTCGAGATGTTTAGATTATACACTATAGTATTTACTGTATTGAATTTGTGAGAGGTTTGCCACTAAGTGCTTGACCATTGTATTGCATAATTGCCAATAACAACTTTGTTAGTTTGTACTGTCTAATCCTCGGTTACGTTTGCTGTAAGATACGCTTTGTTGGCAGCCTATTACTTGAATTGATTTAATGAATTTTAGTTCTCGCTTATTCCTGCAGGGCCTGTTTTTCGGATGCTAACTATAAGATACTGTTATTTAGCTTCTGATGTGCTTTCTGAGCGCCAATTTTATCTATGATAATATCTGTTGGATGCTTCTTAGATTGAATATAGGTCAAATGTTTTTTTGCGCGTTTTCCCCATTTGGAATAACCTCATTGTTCAGCCCTGTTTGATCATGACATGTACAAATTTGTTGCAAATAAGGACCGATAAGAAATAAGCCTATGATTGATGACGTTGTACGTCTTTGTCTATTTACTTGACTTTTGTTTCGAATTAATATAGGCTCCAACAATTCAGGCTGTCCTTGAGCGTATCAAAGTTTTAGAAGCCCAAACGGTTCCATCTCTGGCCACACTCCTTAAGAAGATCACCAACTATGGTTTCCGCCGCCAGGAAGATTTTGACAAGTACGAGGCTCTATGCCTTGCCGAACAGCTCGCTGTGAGTGCCAGACTCTCGTCACATTCTAAGGCACCTGCGTACGACGCTATTGCTTCCATGTTGTGTCAGAAACTCTCGACGCCGGTCACACAATTTAAAGCTTATTTTACTGCCTTGTTGGCGGATAAAGAATATGGCAGAATACTGGACGCTGTGCATAAAGTGGATAAAGCTTTTAAATCCGAGACGGAGCGTCCGCCACAACGACCGTCTCCGCTCATGGCGCGGCAAGTTCGCCCTCGCTCACAGGTCATTTGTTTCTCCTGTGGATTGCCTGGCCACATTTCAATGACTTGTTTCCGCCGATCTCGCTCAGCTGGTACGCGGTACCATCCTTACACGTATGATGCACCTCGGCGTTCTGGACCACAGTCTAATAACAACAAACAGTCTTGATACGAACCGTTAGCCTAGAGCTGTTCAGTTGTGTTTAGTAGGGACTTTAAGATTCAGACAACGGACTACGGCTACGGTAGAAAGTTTAACAGTGATATTAAATGGTGGTGTATTTAAACGTTCTAATTTCAAGATACATTATCGCACGGACTCGCCTTGTTCTTAAATTCTTGAAGAGATACACTGTTCAATCTATGTTAGTCACGAGAGTAAGGTTAAGCTTTCCCAAGGCTTCTGTAGTGATTCAGGTTCCGCGTTGTCTTTACAACGTAAAAATGCTTTTTCTACGTTGTCAACAGAGTCACGACGGCATGAAAATTACTCTTGGGACCTTCATTTGCAAAAGCTCTTTGTATATGACATAAAATTCTATTGTTCAAACACGTTGCCGTAGTCGTAGTCGTTGTGTTTTCTTAAAGTCCCTAATTTCTAGGTTACAGCTGTTTTCATAACTAAGGGTCTTGTGTCCTATTTCTGCATATTCTTATTGCAATAATTCCATTGATTGAATTATATTCTAATTATATTATAATTAAATTGAATGAAATATATATTATAATATTGATTGAATTATATTCTTCTGATATGCTCCTACTGTTGTTTATTTCATTGTTTATTGTTTATTTTATGTTCTTATTTTTGTAAATTCTTTTCTTTTTACATTGTCTTTTAAGTTTGCCCTGCCTGATCGCCAATTTCTCGTCTTAGTCACCCACTCCTCTTCTTCTTTTCGTTCATTACTTCTCTCCTTGGCAGTTTGAAAGGGAGCCTAATTCTCTGTCGGTTTATCTGACACTCAAGCTGCCATCCCCTGGGGCTTTCTACTGTCATCATTCGCCTTAGTTTTAGGTCTCTATTCTTCTTTCCCAGGTTCTCCCATTTCCGGCATCAGAAGTCACGCCATTATTTTCCCCAGAGTCAGTCGCACCTGTTCAGGAGAGCTGGGTACAATACAATGGAACCGCACTTCCACCCCGGGGCATGGCGGTGAATAACTCTCACTTGAGTGAAGCAGTTTTTAATTCGGTTTTTGCTGGTGAACGTTCCGCTGATGTCAGTTTGCTCGCATTCCGCAACCCTTCCCATTTTGTTGCTGGTGGTTTACATGATCATCCGTGCGCTTGGTCTAAATTGGCGTCCTTCCTCCCTCCAGATCAATCTGTCGAAATTCTAGATTGGATTTACAATAAAGTGGATGTCACTCGTTATTTTTCCCATTTTAAAGGGGGGTTCAAGGGTGAATGGTTTGATACGGACATGCCACCTGCAAGGATTTTTCCGAATAGTCCCTCTTGTGTTCCTTTTCCTCAATTTATCTCTGATACTATCCTACAGCGACTTGCCTCCGGAGCTATTTCTCTTTGGGGGAAAGTGGGTGAGGTGCAGCCGCCGCACCTTGTCATGCCTTTAACTGTCGAGCCTTCAAAACTGCGGTTATATAATGATACTCGATTCCTCAACCTCTGGATGGTAGTCCGTCCTTTTCGCTTAGATCACCTCCAAGATCTCCCGTTGTATGTTTCTCCTGGTTCTTACCAAACCGTTTGTGATGATAAGTCCGGTTATGACCATATTTTGATCTGGGATTCCAGTAAACCGTATTTGGGCTTCGAATGGGGTGGTTGGTATTTTACCTCTAATACCATTCCTTTTGGATGGAAATTATCTGCTTATGTCTATCATACCACCGGTTCTCTGGCATCGCAATATTTTTGCACTGTCGGCATTCCGTGTTCCCTGTATATTGATGATCGGCATTCCGCCCACATTCGTTTTTCGGGATCTTCACCGCCGCCTGTCGTCTGTGCCAGTACATCGATTGATCAGTGCAATTTCACTTTGGCACATGTAGCCATATTCGTGGTGTGTTATATTCTCATCGCTTTGGGATACACTATTGGGCTGGATAAATCAGTCCTTATTCCCTCACAGTCTGTGCCATATCTTGGCTTTGACAGCGATTCTCTGAATCAAGCATTTCGCTTACTGCCAAAAAAGAAAGCAAAGTTTTTGTTACTTTTGCGCGATATCCTTTCATGCAAACACATTTCTTTGCACCTCCTGCAGAGGTTGTCTGGAAAATGTATATCACTCTCTGCAGCCGTTCCAGCCACTCGCTTGTTCACCAACGAAATCAACTTGGCAATTTCCAAGGCTAGCTGTTCTTCTAAACCTGTTCGGATATCTCAAGACCTTCGTCGGGAGATTGAGCATTGGTTATTTCTCGAATCGTGGACAGGTTATCTTCCATGGTGAGCGGAGACGCATTATCAAATTAAAATTCATTCAGACGCATCTTCGTACGCTTGGGGAGGTGTGCTTAATCCTGGTGAAATTTCCGTTTCCATCTCTGACTACTGGAGTGACATCGATTTAGCGAAAGATATCGTTACGAAGGAGACTCTTGCTCTTTCTAATGTGCTCGCTGCGTTTGCTCAACGTCTCACCGATTCCTGGGTTGATGTTTATGCCGACAACCGCTCCCTTGTTGATGCTTGGAAGAGTCAGGGTGCACGATCTCACTCCTTCTCTGACGCCTTGAAGAGTGTTTTTATGGTCGCCTACTCCGCGAATTTTCACCTTAACCTCATTCACATTCCCTCCCACCATAACGTTGCAGATGCTCCGTCCCGTACTTTGTCTCTCCAGGATGCTACGCTAGCAGCTGAGACTTGGGGAAAAATTCAATCTCAGTTTGGCGGATCTCGAGGTCATTCAGTTGACCTTATGGCGCTGCCTTCAAATGTTATGGTTGACCGCCATCATTCGCCGCTGCCGTTTATTTCACCGTTTCCAACACCTGGCTGTCTCGGGGTCAATATTTTTGCCCAGTGTCCTTCGCAATATCCCGAAGGAATTTTTTCCAATCCCTATGTTTTCCCACCTATCGTCTTGATACCCAGAGTCCTTCGGTATCTCCATTCCATTGGTGTACCTTTTACCATTGTCGTTCCAGATATTTTACCCCAACGCTCATGGTGGGCTATTCTTCGTGCTGCATCTCAATCCAGCATCCTTCTTGCCTATAAGAACCAGTCCTGTCCTCTCCTCGTCCCTTCCAAGATGGGTTTTACCTCGAATTGGCCTTTGCCTTGGGATTTATGGGCTCTCCGTTTTGACATTTAATCTACCTGAACGATCTGATTTGTTTGACTGTGTTTTGAATCAGTGTAATCATTCATTTATCTATTACAACTTAAATAAAGTTAATCCTTGTTGTTCGACATGTGTTTGTTTTTTATTTTTGTCCTTTTTGCTCTAGGGTTTACCTCCTGTAGCACGTCTTTTTCTACCAGCAGTATCTTGTCCGATATGTCACTATCCTAATGTTTACAACAACATTATGTTCTGTCAAATCTGCCGTTATCGTCGGAAATCTTTTGCTCCCGTCTTGAGTCCCGTCTCGCCCGAAGTCGACATTTCTGCAATTGACGTGCGTCTAGGCGTTCTACACAAAATGGTCACCTCAACCGCATACGAAAAACAGATGTCTCTCGAAAGTGAGTTCCAAGGTTTCTTATCTGCTCTTCCAATGAAGGAAACGTTCTTTACCGCCGTTCCTCTAGATGTTTGTCGTTTTTAGTCTGGAAAGATAGCGCTGGAAAGACGCCAGTGCACCAATCCAACTGTCCGCACCTAGGCCTTCATGGGATAAAATCTTGTAATTGTCCAGTTCGGCTCTCGTACAAAACGGTGGATTCCTTTATCGGCAAGTTACGCGCGATTTTTAGATCGGTTGGCCGTGCAGGGGACTGGGATATGGCCTTAGGTTTGGGCAATCCCGCTGCATCCACCGAGGTTAAGCGTTATCTCAAAGCCTTCACATCAGAACAACTTCAGGCAGCTGTCACTCCGCAGCAAGCGACTCATTTGTTTGTCAACAAGCTCCTGCTCCTATCCCGTCACCTCGAGTGGAAAATGAGCGCTACCAATGTTTCCCCTATCTCACTTTTCACCTTGGCACGGGATTCCGCATTTTTCAAAATGCTCTTCTTTAGTGCTGACAGAGCGAATGATCTCAACATGGTCAAGACCCAAGAGATTCTGCGGTTTCCACAAGATGATGGTCTCCTCTTTAACCACGTTTGGGGGAAAACTCTCAGAGATGGATCTTCGAACCTATTTGGTGTTCGACGTCATCAAAATCCGTCTCTCTGTCCGGTGAAAGCTATCGAGACCTACATGGCAATCCGCTCGGAGCTTGGGTTGGATCTCTCGCACGGTTTTCTCTTTCGTCCAGCTACTCCTTGCAGGGGTGTTCAGAACAAGCAGCTTTCGTCTTCCACCATGCAATCCCGACTTCAATTGTACCTTAAAGCGGCGTCCATTGATGCAGGTGAAACCCTTCATAGTTTTAGAGCAGGAGCCGCAATCACGCTGGCTCTTTCAGGAGCCCGATTAGGTGATATCATGGCTCACGTTGGCTGGAAGACCCCTTCAACTGCATCATATTATCTGAAGTTAGCAAATGTTTTGCGCCCCGGTGGTCCATCTGAGCTCTTGTCGTCCGGGGAATCATCTGTTGAACTGTCTACTTCCGCGTACAGCGACCTCAATACTCTGCATAATTTTGTCGCCGTGTTTCCTTCGGTCCAAAAAATTTAGTTAATTTCAGTAAATGGTCAGTATTAACTACGTTTTGTTTATTTGTCGTTCTTGGTTTTGAGGTTGGGGTAGGTTTAGAATGGGCAGTTTGTGATCGGATAGATGTACAGTACTATGGGGTGGTGTTGTTCCTATCAGAGTGTTTCAGCGATCGTTATTATCCCCACTCTAATTTAGACGAGCGTGGGGGGAACGGTGTGAATAGTGTACTATTCGCACCAGTCCCCTCTAAGCGAGTATAAATAGCAGTCCTCTCACCAGACACTCAGACTCTTCGCGTCAGAAGGCATCTCTGTACCAAGAGGTGATACGAAGACTTTTCCCGGCTTTGTTCTCCCGCGGTGGTCTATCGGCGGTCGCGTTTGGTTTACCCCCCAGGCTTTTCTTCTTACCCTCCCTGTTCTTTTTTCCTTCCTATCACCAAACGCGATAGTTATTATCCCCACTCCAATTTAGATGAGCGTGGGGGAACGGTGTGAATAGTGTACTATAGACTGTCTCGGGCCCGAAGGGTAATCGAAAATGTATTTGGCACAGCCGTAAGTCGATTTAGAATATTCAGAAGACCAATAATTGTAGCAGATGCCAAGGTCAAGCTTATTATTAAAGCGGTAGTTTCTCTGCCTAACTTTCTGATGGCTAATAAATTAGTAAGCAGAAGGCCTTTCAGTTACTGTCCACCAACCTACAGACTATGATGGCCCTGCAGGTTTCACGGCTGGTGAATGGTGGAAGGATGCAGACCAAGTTACAGGAATGCAAGACTTACATCAAGTGGGATCCGATAATTATTCAAAGGAAGCCAGCAAAGTGCGAGAGGGATTCAAGGATTACTTTTATACAGAAAGAAGTATTGAATGGCAACAAGAAGTAATTGATAGAACATTTAATCCACTGGATGATTATTACGCTCGATAATAACATTAACATTGCTACACATTATGTAAAAGTGTTCAAAGTAGCAAGTTTGCGGATCTTCTAAGACTAATAACATTAAAGTTGATGTAAATAAATTATTGTATATAAGTTAATGATTACAATAAAAGAAAACTTGATATTTTTATAAACATGTACAATATCCATGGGATCAGCAGGATGGCAAAAAAACGTTGAAGTAACATCACATGAATCCTAGCATTAAATTTTATTAACAAATTATCTCACATGTTATCTTCGTCAAACTCAAGTTCATAAAGCAGTTGACTTACGTTAATTTTTGCCAGTCGTTTCTTTTTTAAGGGAAGCTGCTTCATTATTGGAATTAAACTTTTACAATAAAGTGTGTCTTCACTTTCATCATCTTCCATTGCGTTTTGTAGGGTACCATCAAATTCTCCAAGTTGTTTGATCAGTAACATATCTGTTGCATCTTGTCTAAGCTTTCCACCATGTCTGCTTGGAGTAAAAAGCTACTCTTTTAATTTTCTTTTAACATAACTGGACTCAGATTGAATGACCTTTGTTTCTGCAGTAGTAAATGAGGATGATAATGCTTCGGTGCTTGGAGTTTTAGCTTGTTGAACGATCTGCAGGTTGCTCTCTGTAGGTTTATTGGCACTCTTTCCATGTAAAAATGCACTGTTATTTGAAAGTAGTTAATTTAACTACAAAAACGTAGTTAAAAAAAAGGTTCAGAACAACTACAATTTTTTTTTAACTACATTTATTTAACCACACTTTTGTAGTAATTTTAACTAAATTTATTTAACCACACTTTTGTAGTAGTTTTGACTACATTTATTTAACCACACTTTTGTAGTAATTTTAACTAAATTTATTTAACCACACTTTTGTAGTAGTTTTAACTACATTTAAAAAAAAGGTTCAGAACAACTACAATTTTTTTTAACTACATTTATTTAACCACACTTTTGTAGTAATTTTAACTAAATTTATTTAACCACACTTTTGTAGTAGTTTTGACTACATTTATTTAACCACACTTTTGTAGTAATTTTAACTAAATTTATTTAACCACACTTTTGTAGTAGTTTTAACTACATTTATTTAACCACACTTTTGTAGTAATTTTAACTACATCTATTTAACCACACTTTTGTAGTAATTGTAACTACATTTATTTAACCACACTTTTGTAGCAAATTTAACTACATTTATTTAATCACGCTTTTGTAGTAAATAACTACATAAAATAACCGCACTTTTGTGGTAAATTTAACCACAATTATTTTACTAGAATTTAAAAGTAAATATAAATACATATATTTAACTACAATAGTACATTTCGGGGGTTAATTTAACTTGCACTTATTATTTACAAATTTTAAGATATTTACAGATGATTTCACATCACTTTTGACAAAAGTGCGTTCGAATATTCACAAGTTCGTTCGGATGTTCGCAAGTTCATTTGAACTGATGCATTTCATTGGCTACATGGAATTCAATACCTAATCAAATGCGTAAGTTGAAATAAACTTGCGAATATCCGAATGAACGAATGAACTTCAGAAATTGTTGTCAAAAGTGATGTAAAATCGTCTGCAAAATGTAAAATAGATGTAAAAATTTGCTGATAGCCCCTCTTTTCATCGAATTGTTACAATTGTCCATCAATAATACTGTTTCAATATACAAAAACATGTTCCTTGACCAGGAAGAGTACTCCATATTAAAAATATAGCAGCTACCAACCAATAATGAAAGCAGATAATCTTCCCCTCTGCACCAATATAAATTAGGTCAAGGGATGACAAACTTCCTGACATAACCAGTCACGGCTCAACTGACTTTGCAATTTCAACATCAATTGATTCATTCTGATATAAGAAAAAAGAAAAGCATTAGAATTGCTCTAAGAGGTGCACAGGCAGTGTAAAATATAATATATTGGGCAATATCAAATGAAAAAAAAGTGGTAAACTGTCGATACTGCAAAAACGACAATCTTATCATCCACCACCTTTGACAATTTTTTCATATGCATCTGATGCTACAAGCTGGGTACAACTAAAGATTACTTTTAGTGAATATTGTTTTGACAATATTGAATTACAACACTTTCAATGGAAAACACTCAGCTATCAGTGAATTTATGTAAATTTATAATACTGTATTTGTACCCAGCTTGTGGTATCACTAACCCCCGAGTTACAGTAATTGGGCACAGTATTAAAACAAGATGGGGGATGTTATAAAATTTGTGTTTTGCCGTAATTAGTAATACATTGTTATACAAAAGTATATGTTCTTCTGGTTATTTTAATTACTTGTAAGTATTTTTATTAATCAGAACATCAAAAACTAAAATTTTGATTTTGTTGTGGTTTTTGTTTGTTTAAATGTTCATTACCATTTAACCCACTGATGCCTACAATAGACTATCTGAGGAATCATCTGCTGATAAACAGAGTAAAACAATAAAGGGGACATTTTTGGCTGGCTCAAGCAGGAATGGGTAAATTAATCACTTGACCCAATACCATTACTACCTCCCCTTTAGAGAGTAAAATCATCTGGAGTGTAATTTAAATTACTAGTATTTCAATATTAAACTTTATATACAAAATATATTTAGGACTACCTTCCATCATATACTGTATCACAGATGGGCTCTCTGTAATGACCTACTAGCTGACTAGCTTCCCAGGATTGAGTAAGGTTCCCTCCAAAGGTCACATACTCATAACTACAAGATTGCAGTTACTGAACAAACAATTTGAACATAAAATTCTACTTCCCTAGAAAAATTATTGTAATTTTGAAGACAAATATTAGAATACATGTATAGGGATGTTCAGTAATGTATTAGGAATATGCAGTATCTGCATACTACTAAATTTATACCAGTATTATTAGTATTATACCAATTTGAGTTTATTTATCACACTTGTCATTGGTGATGGTCAACTTTCTAAAATATGCAATAACTGCGCTCTGCATTGTTTAGCATATCAAGGATATATATATATATATATATATATATATATATATATATATATATATATATACCAAAAAGCCTGGAAATGTTTAATATAAAATCCTGATGTATCAAAAATCTCAGTATACAGCATCATTGTAACTTTCAAAAACACATACAGTCAGACCAATATATGACCTGCTATTATTATTTTGAGATATCAACCACCTTTCTTGGATAGACCACTATGTCATTTAGTCAATGAATAAATTACTAGTATATGAATTAAGCTTTATATTTAAGAATTTTACTTACCAATAACATCATGTTGAATGGTTGAACACAACTGAACAAAGTAACTCTCCCCTATAGATGCACTAGGAAATAAAATAAAATGAATGAATAAGCAAACAAAAAAACACACAAAACATACTGTAATAGTCTGTCACCAACAAGTATATCAGAATGATGATGAATTCTGCCAGTGAAAACACACTATTGTAATCACAAATAACTTTGACCTTAATATTTGAATGCTTTGGTTTTACATAAGATAACCCTTGTCATGAAAGCAACAGTGACTAAAGAATAGCAAAGAAGAAAGGATTTGAGAGTTTGTTAGGAACTACAATTGCCTGAAATGAGAAGAGATTCCAGCCGCCATGTTGACGACAAAAGATGATGACTTAATAAACATTGACTTCAACTACACTAACTTCAGTATAAAATGGTTTGTATTGGACACTCAAACAGGAAATTTGACAACAAGAGCCAGAGAAAATTTCACATTACAATAAGTAGGACAATAGAAAACAAACGATAAATACTATTAATAAATCTCTGATGAGTGTTTACCTCTTGCTCTTGCCGAGAGTATTTATGAGAAGCTTCTTGGACTATCTTGGTTCAACTGGATTTTGATGGCTTTTAGTTACATTTCTCCGTAAGAAAAACATGTTACTTCGGTGAAGATAGTCTGCCTGATCTCTTAGCAAAGAAGAAGTCCTTTATTACCAAGAGTTTATTGCTTGAATCCACCACTATCACAAATGAATTTCAAAACGTGGCGCAATGAGACCATTGAGACGAGATGACGCTATCCCAAGTTGACGGCTGGCCAAGGATCCGAAATATTACTGTTGATGGCATTCTTTGTTACAAGCAGGCAACCACGCTAGATTGCATCGAATAGTGTTTACTTTGAAGGTTTGGGGGGTTGCCATCCGTAATTTCAATATAAAAATTTGGAGTTTTTTGAAAGCACACTACGGCTTTGATGTTCCGCTTTGACGACTTTTGGTGAAGTAATGAAATAGTCCTAATGTTTTACGATGATTGGCTAATGTTTTCTGTCATCCAATCAGCGCGCGTAAAGTTTCGCATGTCATAATTCGCATTAGCCACAATGACAAACAAACAAGAAACATGGTGTGGATACACCTAAATTTGAACACAACACCTGGAAGAAAGGCGACAAGAAGGTAAATTTGTAAAGTTTTATAATTTTTTTGGATCTGGTAGCTACGGTAAAGTCCTTTATATTAAGGGCTACAGTTGGTTTTAGTAATTTGCAGATACGACCATAATATATTTCCTTTTAAAGCAAAGCAGTCATCCCGTGTTGATCTGAACTTGAACATCATCAGAGTCAGAGCTAGCGAACCAAACTGAGTTGTTGTTCGTTACGACTTATCACTTAAGCATAAACATAAATATTAATCTTGGATCTGGTAAATGTGTGTACTGTTGTCTTTAAGTTTTACATTTTATTCTGATTTCGTTTAACAATATTTGTTTCCACAAGCTTATAATTATTTTTGAAAAGTGCTGTTCTAATATCGTTGAGAGGTTGGCCTTCTTGAGAAATAGTTTGATGCTTGTGAATTCTTGTCGATTTCCTAATCCAAGCAGAGAAGTAGTTATCTTCAGTATATTAGAAGTAATATTGGGCATTTCACTCGATTACATAGCATGTTCTTCGGATTTTTGGTGAAGGAAAATTCGAGTGTAGAACATGTACATTTTAAGATCAAACCGGGACCAGTTGCGAAAAATGCAACTACACAGGCCTTCCGGCAGGAATTGAACCCACGACCTTGCGATTCCAGTGCAATGCTCTGACCACTGAGCCACGGAGGTGGGTTGCTGAGAGCCACGGAGGCCATCGCGATCAAGCTCTCGGCAACGAGCCACGGAGGCCGTCGCGATCAAGCTCTCGGCAACGGCCTCGATGAGAGAAGCTTCTTTCCAAATACTTTTGTGGTCCGTTGCCCAGAAGTAGATAACCCCCCCCCCCCATATAGCATACAAAGGGATGCCGCCTCATTAAATATTCAGTGTGATGCACGGTGTGACACCCGGTGTGACGACCGAATGTAATTAATGCACATAGAGTGGGTGATATAAACTCTGTGTTGCCGTACAGTCATTTACTTTCATACAGTGTTTCACTCGTGGTTTCTGGAGTTCTCTTGCTCTATCGCTTGTTTGGATTTATTTTCAACGTCTAATCGTGATTTAGGAAATGGTAAGGTATGTTTGTGATTAGGTATAACTTTAATTGATGCATATGTTGTATTTTTTTAAAAAAATTGTACAATTTGAATAATCTGAAGTTAATACGTCTTCTTTCTTTGACAGCAATTGGACGAATCTATATACTCGTTTGAGACTATAGAGAAGGCTTGGAACGTTTGTTAAAAGCCGTTTAGAACTGAGACATGAATACTCGACGATCTAGAAACTGTAAATGTGAAGCCTGGGGAAATAGAGTACATGTCGATGAAGTGTCTGTTGTCGAATACCAAAAGCTGTTTCCATTGATAGACCATATACACAGAGGCCATCGCCACTGACATCGAGAAATTATGCGAAGAAAACTGTTGTGGTTGTAAGATTGATCACCCCAGTCAACGCCAGCATGATTGCCTCATGATGACCGAGGAAGGAAGGTGGGAATTGCACTGCAAAGATGCCATTGCATTTGTAAACGATAAACGATTGATTTGGGACGAGTTTATTGAAGCGACAAGAGTACTAAAGATCAGGTGTCATAAAGACGCTCTTGAACGTTTAAGACATTTAGAAAACACGTCAGAGTCCATATTGTATGCACTGTGCCAATTGTATAGTAATGCGGAGAATCCAGAAATGAAATGTATTCTAGGATATCTTTCTTATTGGAGAGAAAGTAATAAATGATTTTTTTTGTATAAATGTTGTGTTTTATCTTAATATGGGTAATCAAAGCAAACCCTCGTTTATAAGCGAGGAAATCGTAGGAAGATAGAATGAGCTGGAATCATTTCGAGAAGTCATGAAAAGAACGATTTTAAATGTCGAAATGTAAAGGAAAAGCGATTTATTACTTTGAAAGCGTTGCTAGTGTGATATTTGCATATTTATCCTCAGTGCACGTGCAGGAGACAAAAGAGAAACTCATTAGGGGCAATTAAGAGGATTAGGCAAGTCTAGGCGAGAAAGTCATTAGCGTGTATTTTGCATAAGACAGAATTCACAACAATCAGTTTAAAATATTTATTTAGGCTTTGGTTTAAACTTACACATATCAAGACAAATTACGGTTACATACAAAAAAGTTTTGGTAACGTCTGCTTCTTAGATTATATTTAGATTATATTTTTTATTTTAAAAGTAGCATGATAATCTTTCTTGTCCTCTGATGATAATTGGGACATCTTTCGTCATGGGTAAATATTTTGATCCAGTCGTCATTAGATGGTGTTCATACTCTTCTCTTTCATCCGGAGTCATCTTTGCCAAGTCTTTCTCTGTCGGGTTACCCAAACTTTCCCAGTTATGAAAGAAATTATGTTTAAGCGTCGGTTGTTCAACGGTAGGAGGCGGTGTTACAAAATAGGTTTTAGGTGTAGCAGGGAAACTCCACGGAAGATCGTCAGTTTCTTGCTTTATCTCCGGTGTCAAATTTGGTGTATTTCTCCGAGGCTGAGTTTGAAGATTATCTATTTTTATTTCGGTTCAAAATTATTTTCATTAACTCCATCGGTAATATAGGCCTTGGGACACGCAGTACAGAAACCAATTGAATGTAAAAAAGATAAGGGAGATCCTAAGTTTACAATGATTCTTATCCTGATAGAAATCTTTCCATGAACATTTAGGACACTGAAGTAAATATACAACACGTGCAATACTTTGACAGTGTTCGCATTCTCCAGTAAGTTCTTCATTTCTCTCCGAGTCCTCTCCACTCCATTGCTCCGCGTCCGACTCTTCTTGTTCAGTTTCGGAGTCAGTATCTTCGTCTTCGCTTTCGGATTCTGTTTCTTCTTCTGCCTGCGCTAGCATGGTCAAAACTTGAACATTTTCAATGAGACTTTTGTCAATTTTCAAATTTGCTAGTCCTTTAACAAAAATATCTAAACCAAGGGGCTCGGGAATCTTGGCATCGTATTCTGTTAGACAATATTCTATCAATTCAGTGATATTTGTTCTTGATATAGTTTTTCCGTTATATACTATTTCCCCTCTTGAATTCCACGTGAGAAGACTATGGGATATCAGCAAACTGTTTAGCAGAGAAGACACTTTCTCTTCATCGATTTCGTAGTGTAAATGTGATATTATTTGTTGGACGCGAAAATTAGCGAGACTTGTTTCTTCCATGATGTTCACGCTTAAACTGACTGTCGTAGAAACTTTCAGTTCTTTTATACCATTTCTGTGAGTCCTTCTAAAACAGGACCAAGCAACAGTTTTAGAAATCCTTCACCGTTTTGAACCAGTGTTTTCTTCTTTCGTCTAAAACTTCGTCGGGGATCAACCAAAATGTGTAGATCGTCCTGGTAAGGGCTAAGTGTTTCAATCACCTGACGAGGTAGTTGGTATTGCATTTGCCATAAATTACGCGCACACTCGCATATACATTGAACCTGCTCAGGGCTCGCAGGGTTTTGAAAGACACAAAAACTGAAGAAATGCTCGTTGTTCGTTGTTAAACATCACTCAATGAAAGTAAGGTTGCAAATGATCGAATTCCGCCAGAGCATGTCTATATCTTTTGAATTTGTGACAGATATCATTGAGGGGTCTGGGACTGAAAATTGGGGAGATAAGGCCGGAAGATAAGGAAGATAAAGGGAAGATAAAGGGAAGATAAGAGGAAGACAAGGAAGATAAGAGGAACACAAGAGGAAGATAAGGAAGATGATGGGAAGATGAAGGGAAGATAAGAGGAAGATAAGGAAGATAAGAGGAAGATAAGTGGAAGATAAGTGGAAGATAAGAGGTAGATAAGAGGAAGATAAGAGGACGATAAGGAAGATAAGGGGAAGATAAGAGAAAGATAAGGAAGATAAGAGGAAGATAAGAAGAAGATACGAGGAAGATAGGAGGAAGATAAAAGGAAAGAGAAATGGGAAAGAAACTGAAATAAATTGTCCGAATATGCTTTGAAACAATCATTTTACTCCTAAACGTCAAAGAGTGAACATGTCGTACATCTGTCACAATTGTGGAAAAACGTTTTCGACAAGAGGCAATCTTCAACGCCATATTAAAAATTCCCATCAGGAAAGAAATACAGGGCATGTTTCCCCAGTTATCAATGGAGCAACAGTCATGCAGCATCCATTTACTTGCATTGTCGCTGGATGCACACAGAGTGGTAAAACAGTATGGGTAAAAACGCTTCTGGAAAACGCCAAAACTACGATTAGTCCTCCTCCTGAACGTATCATTTGGTGCTATGGACAATGGCAGCCCATGTATTTAGAAATGATCAAAACAATGCCAGGCATCGAATTCTATGAGGGTATACCTTCCAACATTGACTCTGATAATTTTCTTGAAGTCTCTCAACGTAATCTGATCGTCCTCGAGATCTTATGGCTCAATCAGGGGGAGATAAACGTATTGCTAGTCTATTTACTAAATGTAGTCATCACAGGAATCTCTCCGTGATCTATATTGTTCAGAACATTTTCCATCAAGGCAAAGAAACCAGAAACATCAGTCTCAACGCACACTATATTGTGCTCTTTAAGTCTCCGAGGGATAAGCAACAAATTTCTGTCTTGGCACGGCAGGTGAACCCAGGTCATATCCATGAATTTATGAAGAGTTACGAGAAAGCCACATGTCGCCCTCATGGTTATTTAATGCTTGATCTGAAACTGACCACGGACGACGATCATCGCCTCAAGACCAATGTTCTACCTGGAGAAAATAACTCCAGCCTGCAGCAACAGCTGGGTAGTTTCATACAAAAGCAATCCTATCAATTACCTCCGATTGTCAATGCCATGTACAATACAGAACAAAAAATGCAAGATATTGTACACGCATCACAGTTAACACCTGAAGAAAAGAACATACTTTACTCCAATCAGCTAGGACGTTTTCTGACGTTTCAAAACCAACTGCAAAATCAGTCTCAACCTCTGACAAATCTTCAAACTCAGCCTCGGAGAAATACACCAAATTTGACACGGGAGATAAAGCAAGAAACTGACTTTTTTATATGTAACCGTAATTTGTTTTGATATGTGTAAGTTTAAACCAAAGCCTAAATAAATATTTTAAACTGATTGTTGTGAATTCTGTCTTATGCAAAATACACGCTAATGACTTTCTCGCCTAGACTTGCCTAATCCTCTTAATTGCCCCTAATGAGTTTCTCTTTTGTCTCCTGCAAAACCAACTGCAAAATCAGTCTCAACCTCTGACAAATCTTCAAACTCAGCCTCGGAGAAATACACCAAATTTGATACGGGAGATAAAGCAAGAAACTGACTTTTTTATATGTAACCGTAATTTGTTTTGATATGTGTAAGTTTAAACCAAAGCCTAAATAAATATTTTAAACTGATTGTTGTGAATTCTGTCTTATGCAAAATACACGCTAATGACTTTCTCGCCTAGACTTGCCTAATCCTCTTAATTGCCCCTAATGAGTTTCTCTTTTGTCTCCTGCAAAACCAACTGCAAAATCAGTCTCAACCTCTGACAAATCTTCAAACTCAGCCTCGGAGAAATACACCAAATTTGACACCGGAGATAAAGCAAGAAACTGACGATCTTCTGTGGGGTTTCCCTGCTACACCTAAAACCTATTTTGTAACACCGCCTCCTACCGTTGAACAACCGACGCTTAAACATAATTTCTTTCATAACTGGGAAAGTTTGGGCGACCCAACAGAGAAAGACTTGGCAAAGATGACTCCGGATGAAAGAGAAGAGTATGAACACCATCTAATGATTATTATACAAAAGCATGGTTGCTGTGCGTGTTTTCATTGGTTGTTGCCCATGATCTATTAGAGGACAGACACATGGACACGTCAGATCACGACAGCTGACTTGCTTTTTTCCTACTTCATGCCCCCAAATCCGGCAAGATTTCCGATAAAAACGTTTTTAATTTTTGTATTGTATAAAACAAATAGATTCCATTGTTTGTTGTCTGTTCAGTTATAGATGCACAGAAGATGTAACAACGTGGTAAGAACATCAGTGACCCACTCGACTGCGTCTCGTGGGCCGCTTTTTTGTTCTTACCACGTTGTGACGTCATCTGTGCATCTATAACTGAACAGACAACGACAAAATGGAATCTATTTGTTAACTAGATCAAAATATTTACCCATGACGAAAGATTATCAGGCTACTTTTAAAATAAAAACAACTAGAAATACGTGAACGCAACCCCCTCGCCCGCGTGTGCCAGTCATAGCATGTTGTGGCACACATAATATTGGTTTTATTTATAAAATATATATGCATAACCTTGTAAATTACCTTCGAATCCTAAACAGTAATATCAAAAAACCATCGGCGCACAGCTTGCACAAACTTGGAAATTGTTTTTTAACTTTATAATAGTTCTGTAAATCATTATTAAAATAACAGAAACTTACTTTTGGCAGTTCATCTCTCATGCTGTCTATAAGTAATTAAAATACGGCAACATTTTCCAAGTTTATATTTATACAAATACAACAATAACAATTGTAAACCAGTGTGAGGTTGGGCAATTGTGATCGGCGTTAATATTTATATTTTGCGATTCAATTTTCAGTTTTGTACTATAACGTTATATGTATGAAGTACCGGCAGAACCGCTGGTCATTGCATGTTTCATAAGCTGTAGGCTCAAGATTGGTTTCTGCTTTGGAGGGAAACACGTAAGGTTGTGAAATGGAGACTATTTTACGCAGCATTTTTGGTGAAAATGACATTTTCTCTGTATTTACTCTTTATCTAAATCATCACCACTGGAAGATTCAATAAATACTTCTGTCTATCACTTGGATTGTTTTGGATTGCTCCGTCTACCATGAGCCTGCCTTGTCTACGCTGTGCCTGCCTTATGTACGCTGTGCTGGTGGCCTTATGTGCCTGTGATGCCGCTTTTTAGAAATCATTCATGCTTACATACAAGGTAACAGTAAGGTTTAACATTTATTGTTGATCATTCCAAAAGAACGGAAAAAAAATTCCATAATTACCAAGTTATGAATTTAACATTTCATAACTTGGCAATTATGGAAAACATTTTTTGGGCCTCTTCGTGGGCTTGCAGTGCACTCATTCTTGAGGTGGCCCACTTTCCCACACCTCCAACATCTTAATCCTAAAATTAAGAAATTTTTAATTATTAAATTAGAGTAGTGCTGCTAGTAGTTGCCCATTAAGCAATACCAAGCAGTTTGCTAGAATTATTTCTGTCCTCATCTATGTTACAAAAAAAAGTAAAACGTTCTTTTTGCATCTGTTATATTCTGTTTAAAAAGAAAAAAAATAAATTTTACTTATGTAATCTATATTCACTGTCTACAAGGTTTCATTGTAACTACAGTATATTGATGATATTGCAAAAAACTTACTCTTTTCATATTGAAAGGCCTTATGGCCAGGTTTGTCACAAACATGACAAAGACCTATATGAAACAAAAGTGCAAAACAATTATTGATTAATTTTTCTCACTTTTAAATGTATGGAATGTAACAATTAATCAACATACTGTATAATTGTTTGTGTTCATTCTAAATTTTACCTTTTCTTTTATTTTTGCCCTCTTTTTGCTCTTTAGTAAGATACGCAATAAACAAAAAGATAATATAATTATTTTTTTAAAAAATTACATTTGTAAAAGAAAATAAGTGAACCCTACCAGGTTTTCCAGTACTGTTTGGCTTCTGTTTTGTTTCTGTTAAAAAGAAAATAGTGTGTCATGAAGTGTTAGTTCCCATGTAGATATTTTCGAAGATTGTAACAGCCCTGCCAAACGCGTAGGATACACACCAACACACAATACATATCACACATATTCTAGTTCTAAACTTTTACCTTTTTTCTCATTTTCTTTTTTTTCTTTTTTTCCTAGTGTAACATGCAATGGAAAAAACAAAGTGTATTACAACATCGCTGGTTGGATAGCCACTTTTACACTTTATGTAAATCGCTCTAGATGCGTAGACATTGAGACTTTTTGACTTCTTGTAACATAATTTTATTGTTAAACAGCCCATACATGTGATGATTATGTGTGCTGTAATCTACAGTGACAAAACATGATAAGTTATAAACTTTTTCTCTTGGATGTCCCCTTAAATTTGTAAACAATTGTTATTTGTACCTTGTTTATCTAGTTGCACTGAATCAAAAGATTCAGTACTTCGGAGAGTGTCCATTTCTTGCTCTATAAAAACACAAAAATACTATGTTATAAAATACACTATGAAATTCCATATGGACATTTTTCAAAGTGACATGAGTACTTCCACCAAAAAGGTATAGAGAAATATATATATATATATATATATATATATATATATATATATATATATATATATATATATATATATATATATATATATATTTATAATTATTTGAAGAATTTGCTCATATGCCTTTTTGCTGAAAAATATTTTTGTACTGCAATAACACTCACCAGTTGTTTTTGTCTCCTTGTAAGTGTAGTGGTTTAGTTTTAAAAGAGATAAATACACAATGTTTAATATTGTTTCCAACTGTTTTAGTTAGTTTTAAATAGTTTTACAAATTTTACTATATAAACACAAATTCAAATAGTATGCCATTACTGTTTTTAATGATAATTCTGAAATTTGTATCCACGTTTATATTTTTAACTTTTACAACACATTTTGGTTTATATTTTACTACAGTATGTTTATAGCACTTAATTACCTCCATTCTCTTAAAATTTTCTTGAAGTTATTTCTAAAAGGAATAGTAATTTCTTAGGCATTTGAAGTGCCGTTTATATATTTTTTTACGTTAAAATTGTGAAAAAAGTTTATGTACTCACATTTCTAACACGGTCTTTGGGAAAAGGTGTATTTTAAAAATAGCAAAAAGCGCGCGAATTTGCTCGTATTTTCCACGCGAGTTTCTCGCGAGAGATGGTCAACATATTGTTCGCCTGTTGTTCGTCGTTGAACATCTCATAAAAAGTATATATAACGTTTTTTGTTGGACGATAACTTACGAAAGCGTTAGGAAACTTTAATATGCAAATGTCGGCTCATGTTATAATAAAAATTCAATAGAACGTGGCTATATTTGCAAGAAGATTAAACACACCGAAGCAACTTTAATAAAATTACACATCCAGCAACGTGAAAAGGCTGCCTTGGATACAGGTACAGTAGTTGTACATGCCTGCATACATGTAGTCAAATAGGCAATCATTGTACATCATTGTGAAATAGCTATTCATCCAGCAAAAGTCAGCTGCATGGGTGTGAGTTGGATTGTGTGCATATAAATTGATTACTTACCTGATCATAGAAAATCACTAACATGATGATTCCACAATATTAAAGTAGTTACAGCTAGTTTTGTTTATTATCAGATTTCAATTCCTATAAATCAGAAAAGAACACAGAATATTACTATACAGCAGAACGGTAAAATGGTTATGGAATGTTGAACACAGAGAACCCTCCTTCACAGGGAACTCCACAGCGGATTATATTACAACAAGAGTAACAAGACGTATTTTAGGACGTATTTTAATATTTTCCCCAGTATTAAACAATGAAAGCTGCAAGAAATCTCTTACCATCAATAACACAACTGCTGGTTTTAAATAGTCTCTTTTATAAATGACCCCAGACGACTAACATTGGAACTTTTAGACGATGATTGACATGCAATGATGCAAATTTATACTAAAAAAGATACAATCATGAATAAGAAATATATCAGTATAGCATTTTCGCATAATATTACAATATTTGTGCCTGCGTTCCCATAGTACACAGTTCCCAACTCATACCCAGTCCAAATCAGATCAGAGCAAAAAAACAAACAAAACAAAAACTGGGAAAGCGGTTACTTCGCCTCTCTTCATCAATTAGGTCGACTCTTATCCTTTACGAATGAAATCTACAAATGAACACGGCAAAGAAACGATGGAAAGCAATGATCTGCGTGAGGATACTTTACCTTGTATTATGCAGCCATTGTATATGTGCCAGAATCGACCACTACAGCAGTTGATGATATCAAATATTGATGACATTGTACAGGTAATGTATTAAGTGTAGCAATTAAGGTTGATCCACTTGATTGGAACATGTTCGAGGCAATCTACATCTAATAGTAAGCACTGGTGGGCTTGGCTCCTGAACATGAGAGGTTTTTATTGATCTGTAATACTGAAAAAAGTTAAGCGTCACTACTATGTTGAAATTTGAGAAATAGATCACACAAATATCGGCTTTCAATAATTCCACATTCTTTTGAAATGTCCTACATCCATTTTCAATGGATGTATAAATAAAACACCATGCATAGTAATGCACCAGCTATTCATTTACCTTAATTAAATTCTTTAGGCAGTTCTTCTCAAGAGTTTTCCTTGATAACAATGGACTGAAATTCTCAAATATTATATTATTTGATTTTAAACTGTATATAGTATTAAATTTCTTGATCAGTTCTTGACATTAATTATATAAATACAGTACTGCTCAGAAGTATCCTACATCATGCATTCAGTCTTATAATAGTCACATTGACTTGAACTTACTGCAGTTCAACAATGGTTGAGTTGCTGCTTTGTGCAAGAAACAGATCATTATCTTAATTCTGTCATTAAGTAAACACACAAAATGTAGTGTCAGTTTCATATAATGGTCCAGCTGAACCCCAGTTAATTCAAACTGAGGCCATCATTGGTTTGATCTGGCTCATTCTTGTATTGGTTACTTTTGAGCAGTACTGCATACATGTATGTGTACAGTGTTGTTTTAAAATTAGGAATAGAACAAAAGATAACTGCAATTATTTTTATGTAACTTACATAATAATATGTGGCCTGTTCACATAGTCTACGCTCGAAAGCACATTAACCATTGCTGCCTATGCTGTGTAAGGTCGCTCTTTGATGAGTAACATAATCTGGTGTCAGACAGGGTAAATTCATGGTATATTGTTTTTGACAGACTCAGGCAGAAACAGGTTAAATGTACCCAGGTAGAGACTTTTCATATGCCAAAATTACACATCACTGTGTCTTGCAGGCATTTCTTTTTACCTCAAAAGCACAATCAAATTTACTGTGCCCTGGTATGCCAACCTCAAAAACACATATAGTGTTAGTAGGCTCCAGGCAAATCTCTCACTCGAAAATGCAATCATACAAAATTTTTGATGACTGCACCCAGTGCACCAGCCTCAAAAACATATATCAGGTGCAGATCCAAGGTTAGTGTGGGCCCCCATTTTGCACACACATGTACACTGTATACACACCGATATTAATGACTTTGTATTTCTCTTAAATCTCACTCAAAAGCCCAACATCTTTGGAACAGTTTATTAATTTTCTGAAAACAAAGAATTTCTAAAGTTATTGTGCTTTTGGTATTAATCTCATTCATGCTTTTCATAAATTTCTAAACCTGGATCTGCCTCTGCATATTATGTCTAGGTAACAGGCGAGATTATAGGTATTACTCGAAAGCACACATCTTGACATGTGCCCAGTAATTTCCAACATGTGAACCAAGTTCACCAGGCCATCTATTAACTTCTAATGACTGCTATATCTTCCTGCAGTTTCTTGTGCAAGCAACTGCAACCTTTTCTCTTCATCAAGTCGCTTTTGCAAATTTTTGTTTCTACCAATGGCTTTTGAACGATCAAATGTCATTGGCTCAAATACAATATCATTAATGGATCTCACCCTAGATGTAGCAACAAATGTACATCCAGCTACTTTCTCACTTTTACCCAAGTCAACGACAGCCTTTGGTAAAGTCTGTCCCTGTGACTTGTGAATAGTCATTGCATACCTTAATCTCAATGGGACCTGTTGTCTTGACATGTACTTCCCATCAGCCATCCACTCAAATACCTTTGGTGGCACTGGTATGCACTTGGGACATGTATCAATAAATCCCGGGCCTGTGTAGGCAGGGAAATGTACCAACACAGCGACAGGTAGATTTGGTGGTCCAAGATTTTCTGCAAACCCAATCTCCTCAACCACTCCAAATGAACCATTGCAAAGGCCAACTTCAGCCCACAGGTTGGATGTCAGCATGACCTCTGCTTTCTTAGACAGGAAAATCACCGCTTCTAAGCTGCCAGCCTCATCAGATGTTGCTGCTGATGATCCATGGCCAGAGTTCTTTGCCTGAATCTTTGCCACCGCCTGTCCATTGCCTCTCAGCTTCTCATAGTTGTACTCTGCTACACTCTTCTTGTCAAAGTATATCCGAATAGCATCATTAAACTGATCCATTGCAATATTAGGTGTGGAATGTTGCAGTAGGAGATGCCAGTCTTGTTCTGTTACCTGTCCATCTCTCAATCTCATCAGCAAGGCTCTGAATGCTTGTGCCTCAGCATTCTCACCAGCCTGTCGCATAATCTCATTCAAAATAACTATAGAATCAAACAAAAGATATAATGAATGACCATGATCACTAATAGTGGTTCCATTTCATGCAATATACAATAGCCGGCCACCCACTGGTGGCAACTGACCAAAGTCACCAAGGAGGATCACTGAAATACCACCAAATGGCTTATCTTCATTCCCTGTGCCAGCACGCGATCTATTGTCTAACCACGACAACATTTTGTGACCAATCATTGACATTTCATTGACAATGAGGTAAGCCTTACCTTCCAGTTTTAACTGTAAGCGTTGCAACAACTCACCCTGTAGGTCTTTATACTCGCGTATAGGAAGTTGTGGAGCAGAATGTAATGTCTGGCCATTAATACTAAATGCTGCAATACCTGTTGTTGCAGTTATTATGCAACTGTCACCCAAAACCTGTTTTAAAGCAGTGATTAGGTACGTCTTACCTGTTCTTGCAGTACCACATACAATCATGTTGACTGGGTCAGGTTTCTCACCATTTTGCATACGAGATATAAGAATATCATATGCAAGTCGTTGCTTCTCATTCAAGGTTGTTGGATCAATGGGAACTTCATTGCTCACTTGTACATGTCATTGCCCTCGTTCTTCTGCATCTTTTCTCTGCTGGTAGATCCACCCAGGGCATTCTCTGAGCATCTCCACTGGAACTGTTCGTGCAGCTGCATATCAGTCATTCCCAACCACCAACAGCTGATCACCCAACTCCTCATACCGTTGGTTCAATCTGCATAACAGCATCCAGTCATCGAGTTGATTTTCTGGATCATTATTGTATTCACCATCATCATTATTGTTGCCTGTGTTATCATCATTACTATCCTCTTCATTTCCTTCACCTGACATGTGTTGGAAAACTCTGTCCCGCTCTTCCTCATGACCTAAAACATTCTCTGAAGCAAAATCAGTCTCAAGAAACATGTAATAGGTGTTGATGAACATTTCATCATTCTCATCGTTATTGTCCCATGCATTTGATGGTTCACCCTCCCAGGGTTTGAAATTGATCAACTGAAATTTGCAATATTTGCCAAAATCAGGCCCATGGGGGTTTGCTGACACCTTTGGAAAGGTCCTTACAACATATGGTAATGGTCGCCTTCTTATTTCAGATCTGATTCTTGTGTACTGTGACACATACTGCATCAAATTCAATGCTATTCTCAGTTGAACGCTTACCATAATCTTCAATTGTAGATTTTTGCAAGACCTCTTCACTTTGGTCCTCAGTGTCCATGACAACTCTCCTACTGTTATCTAAAGATACAGTAACAAAGTTATAAGTACATCCTACCAAAGGCAAGCTCAGCAGCATATGTGCAGTCTCCTGTGCTGCCATGTCACGATCTCCAACAACTTGGATCTTTGCCTTTTTGATCGCTGATGATACCTGATCATCATTGTGTAATCTAGACACACATGATTGCAAAATTTCTGATGCTTGCTTTGACCGTGGCTCTCCTTTTGCAGCATACTTGGCCATGTATCTAGCACAAGCATTCTGATCAACAATTTCCTGCAAATCAACATTAGCTCTCCAATTCTCAAGCATGACCCTATCATGCGAATTTAATCTAGGGTCATTTCTTTTTGTCACCAACTCTGTACTCACCTTGTCATGTGGCAACTTCTCATAACACAGTTTTGTTTCCTCCTCCAATGCCTTTGGGAAACCAAATCTGCATTCTGCAGGAATATCATAACCTTTCTGCTTCAAGCAGTAGGCTGGGCTGCATCTCGTGTGCCTCTCCACAGTATTCACCAATCTGTTGTAGTCATCATCTCTGTTGTGAACCGCACTCGGTTTGACAGCTGATGGATGTGGCTCAGGAATTTGCCATTGTTCACCTGGTAATTCCTCATTGATGGTTGTCACTAGCCAGTCAACATATCTTCAAGATAATAATAATTGAAGTAAAAAAAATTAAATACTATAATTTTAAAAAAAATAAGAAACTGTCTGTTGTCAATCTGTTAGCTCTTAAGTCATAAGAATTGTCCAAATTAGGCCAATTTAAACAATACAATTGTAAATATTAAATATATGTTACTCACTTCACTAACTGCCTCTCGGCTTCTTTTCCACGGTCAATATCTTCCTGGTAAAAGAAATCAAAATCTTCCATTGACATTGTGGTATCAGCTTGGCTGAAACCCCAGCCCTGGGCATCTTGAGCTCGTAACAATGGAAATCAAGGGCATTGTTTAACCGGGCACACCCACGGGCATGAATACTTCCCCTGGCCTGATATTCATAGCGGAACCAATGCCACTCTGCATCCAAAACACCATTCAACCAATGTCTGATAAAGTCATCCAGACGCTGCTTGCTGCTTAAAATACCAGTCAGTCAAATGGGGCTTGTCATCACAGCTTGTGCTCGTTGTGACCTTGTAGCATCTTCCTCTGTCTGCAGTAGTCTTTGCAGATCTGGCCAGTAACTATCAGCAGCACTAAATGTAAAAAAGAAAGTTGGACAACCTTTCTGCTCTATTAGTGCTAGCAATTCTTGCAAGCGTTGATACCAGTACTGATTTGTACCTTGCACCTTGGACACATAACGCTGCAATCGATTCACCATTTGCTTACCACTCATCAACTTGACCATCTCTTTTAGCTCTTCCATGGTCAAGTTGGCATCAGCTGGATGTTGACGCAAGTAAATATTTGCTTGTGACAATAGTTGATGCCTTTGCTTCATGTCTAGTGCCCAGTATGGAAAACGTGGGTGAGAAGCAAACCTCCATCTATACTCACCATTTGGCGACACTTCAGCAAATTTGTCCAGGTGCTTAAATGCCTCAGTCAAAGTGACACCATGTTGCCTGGCCCGTGTGGTTGGATCACCTTTCCCAAATGGAAACAATGTGGGAAAAGCCATTGTCGCTAGACCATCTGTCTTAAACTCATTCACTACATTACCTTCTGTAGATGGCCAGTCTAGTGGATCCTTCTCATGTACTGTCTCTCTAATTGCATCAGCTTCCTTCCTCTGCCTTTGTCGGTGAGGAATGAATGAGCTGCTCCCACAACCTACAAGAGATTCTTCAACACTGTTGTCAGTACCTACTGGCTCCTGTGGTGGGCCTTCATTTTCATGTTCACGAGCTGATACCTGTACATCTGGTTCAACAACATACCTGAGGTCATCTGGAACACCATTTTCAGGCAAGCTCTGTATTACCTCTCGATCAATCTCTACGTCTTTGAAGTAGGGATTGTTGGTCTTTAGCCATAACACAGCCTCGAGAACTCTGTGTCGACGAACAGTGAAATCTCGATGTGTGTTATCCACACCATGTCTTCTTATTACCAAAACAGGTAAATCAGCTACATGACATGGCAACCTAGATAAGAAACTCTGGATATCTTGGGGTAAGTTTAGTACATGCCCCTTGTACCCTCTCTGCCCACCATGTTTACTGTATACACTCATAATGGGACAGACCCTGGCAATTAACATTTCCTCTACCTGGGTTAACCCCTCTAGCTGCTGTGGTACAATACCTGGATCCATGTCATTCAACATACTGTACACTTTGGGGGATTTCTTATCTCTCTTACACCGATTGCACAGGTAGTTTTCCACTGCCAAATTCTGCTTGGTTGCCCGGGCTTCTTTACAAACAGTGCACTGTCTGTGCTCCAACACTTCTTGGGTTGTGTGAAATCTCTGCATTTCATTTTTAGCCCATTGTTGCTCGTGTAAAGGACTCTCGACATTTTGCCACCCCCTTTGGTGAAGATACTCTTTTCGACTATCAACTTGTGCCTGTTGTAGAGAGACATTTTGGGCTCTTCTCTCTGCAGTATTTTCTCTGACATGCTCGAGTCTTCTTGCTCGTTCTTCTGGCGTTTCTGAATCAATTTGAGCAGCTGTATTTTGTCTAAGGATGAGCAATCGCCCTGCTCGTTCTTCAGGCGTTTCTGAATCAATGCGAGCAGCTGTATTTTGTCTAAGGATGAGCAATCGCCCTGCTCGTTCTTCAGGCGTTTCTGAAACAATGCGAGCAGCTGTATTTTGTCTGAGAATCTGTAGTCACCTTGCTCGTTCTTCAGGCGTTTCTGAATCAATGTGAGCAGCTGTATTTTGTCTAAGGGTGAGCAATCGCCCTACTCGTTGTTCAGGGGTCTCTAAGACGATTCTTGCCGCTACACTTCGCCTGTCAACTTCCAGCCGTTCTTCCCGTTGTTCAGGGGTCTCCATCTGTATTCTAACCGCTTCATTTTGCCTAAGAATCTCCAGTCGTGTTGCTTGTTGTTCAGGTGTCTCTAGTTCTCTTCGTTGAGTAGCCGCTCATCTTAAGCCCTCTAACCTACTCTCTCTCCTCTGTTTTCTCGCTGTCTCCTTTCCCTGATATAATTTCTTACATGTTCATTTCGCTTACCTCTATCTTTTTGTGACTGTTGTTTGTAAGCTTCTCTTGCCTTTGCCAAACGAATTTCTTTCTCCCCTGCAGTTTCCTTCAGCCGTTTTTCTCGCTTTCACTCTGTCTTTTCGTTGTCTTTCTGCTCGTTTTTCAGCGGTTTCAAGTCGGCTCCGCTGTTGCCGTTTCTCTCTGGCTTCATTTTCCATTGTATGTACAGATAAATGTATATTTTGTATATTTATCTGCAAAGGTTCTCTTTCTTTTTATTTTTTCTTTCGTAAAAAAAACAAAACCCGATGAAAAGTCGTTGTCAAAATGCTTTTGCAATCCAACTGTTTATATATTTGCTTACATCATTTCAAATATTTAATTCTGACATAATTACAGTTGATCTCTTCTTACCAGTACCCTGCTATCCGAGCTGTGCAAGTTGTGGATTTGATAACATATATATATATATATATATATATATATATGTATATATATATATATATGTATATATATAAACAGGTTTTAGAATTACTTTCAGGTTTTCATCTCGCATGTAATTCGCGTGGTGTCCACGTATGCCGAGATTAGCACCCTCACCGGGCTCGGGGAATATAATCTAAGAAGCAGACCTTACTAAAACTTTTTTATATGTAACCGTAATTTGTCTTGATATGTGTAAGTTTAAACCAAAGCCTAAATAAATATTTTAAACTGATTGTTGTGAATTCTGTCTTATGCAAAATACACGCTAATGACTTTCTCCCCTAGACTTGCCTAATCCTCTTAATTGCCCCTAATGAGTTTCTCTTTTGTCTCCTGACTGGGGTGATCAATCTTACAACCACAACAGTTTTCTTCGCATAATTTCTCAATTTCAGTGGCGATGGCCTCTGTGTATATGGTCTCTATCAATGGAAACAGCTATCGGTATTCGACAACGGACACTTCATCGACATGTACTTTATTTCCCCAGCCTTCACATTTACGGTTTCTAGATCATCGAGTATTCATGTCTCAGTTCTAAACTGCAAACCGCTACAATGTGGAATACCTCAAGGATCTGTGCTTGGCCCTATCTTATACCTATTATATACTGCACCAATAGGAGACATCATCCGAAGTCATGGCCTTCAATACCATCTGTATGCTGATGACACCCAACTTTATTTATACTTTAAACCGACTGAATCAGACAAACAAACCTGCATTACCGAGATAAGATCGTGGCTAGCACACAATATGTTAAAACTAAATTGTGACAAGACAGAGTTCCTCGTTTTTTGTACACCCCGCCAACAGTGTCCACTAATTGACTTTATTCAAGTTGCCAGTGACCATATAAAACCATCTTACTCAGCTAATAACATTGGAGTTATTTTTGATCAGCATATGTTTTTTGACCAACACGTTGCAAACATATGTAAAGTATGTTGCTATCATCTACGAAACATAGCTAAAATCAGAAACTGTTTATTGACATCTGATACTGAAACCCTAGTTCATGCCTTCATCACCACTAAACTTGACAACTGCAACTCGCTGTTATATGGCATCACGGAATTTTTACTCGATCGTCTTCAAAGTGTTCAGAACTCTGCAGCACGACTTATAACACGTTCTAAGAAATATGACCATATAACCCCAGTGCTTATAAACCTGCATTGGTTACCTGTCAGGCAACGAATTATATTTAAATTACTACTCCTGACCTATAAGGCTTTACATGGCTTGACACCTGGCTATATTAGTGATATGCTAGAGACCTATAAGCCCATTAGAGAATTACGATCATCTACATGTCTGCTCTTAAGTACTCCACCTGCAAGATTAGTCCGCTATGGAGAACGTTCATTTCAATATATCGCACCCAGGTTGTGGAATTCATTGCCTGAGGATATTCGTCGTTGTGAATCTATAACCAGTTTCAAGACGAACATAAAAACGCATCTTTTTAATCAGGCCTACAATTTAGTTTAGTTCTTTATCAACTTTTCTTAACTTTTCACGATTTTTAGAACGTTTTGAATTCCTTAAACATTATTTAGCTATATATTTATTAAGTCTTCTCATTTAAAATTGTAAAGCGCCATTGGGCTATACGGAAACGGCGCTATAGAAATTTTGTATTATTATTATTATTATTATAAACGGCTTTCAACAAACGTTCCAATCCTTCCCTATAGTCTCAAACGAATATATAGATTCGTCCAATTGCTGTCAAGGAAGGAAGACGTATTAACTTCAGATTATTAAAATTGTACAATTTTTAAAAAAAATACAACACATGCATCAATTAAAGTTATACCTAATCACAAACATACTTTACCATTTCCTACATCACGATTAGACATCGAAAATAAATCCAAACAAGCGATAGAACAAGAGAACTCCAGAAACCACGAGTGAAACACTGTATGAAAGTAAATGACTGTACGGCAACACAGAGTTTATATCACCCACTCTATGTGCATTAATTACCTTCGGACATCACACCATGCATCACACTGTGCATCACACTGTGCATCACACTGTGCATCACACTGTGCATCACACTGTGCATCACACCGAATATTTAATGAGGCGGCATCCCTTTGTATGCTATATGGGGGTTTATCTACTCCCAGATGTATTTGGCAGCAGAAGACTTTTCACAGCGACCATTTGAACAACAACCGAGATGTTCTCTTCCAGACATTTGGCCAATTTTCCCCAGTGTTTTGGTTGAAAGCCAGAGTTAGTTATTCAGATAGTCCATGAAATAAGAGATTATTGTCTGTCTGTATAGCCAAGTGTTGTATATACTGCTGTCAAGAGTTTGGTTTGGGCTTCCAAAGACTTGAGAAGAATATCCCATGGCTGAAATCTCAGTCTCTTGTCTCTATTTTCAAATAGCACCTTAATTGCTGCTGAAATAGTCACACCAAATCGTCTTCGGTTGCCAGACACAATTGAAGAATGAATCACAAATTATCTGCAAACAATCTTCATTCATTTGTACCAAAAGCAACTGCTTCTTCTATTGGATTAAGCTGTCAAAAGTTTGGTTTAGGGTGCCGGATCTTTGCTTCCAAAGACTTGAGAAGAATATCCCTTGGCTGAATCTCACTCTCTTGTCTCTATTTCAAATAGCACCTTATAATTATTTGCTGAAATAGTCACACCAAAAATGTCTCTGTTGCCAAACACAACTGAAGAATGAATCACAAATTCTCTGCAAACAAGCTTCATTCATTTGCACCAAAGGCAACTTTACTGCTTCTTCTGTTGGATTAAGAAATTACCAGAAATTAATAAGCATCAAGTGTTGAAAGTATACACACTGCTGCCAAAAGTTTGGTTTGGGGTGGCAGATCTTTGCTTCCAAAAACTTGAGAAGAATATGCCATGGCTAAAATCTCACTCTCTTGTCTCTATTTCAAATAGCACCTTAATTGCTGCTGAAATAGTCACACCAAATTGTCTTCTGTTGCCAAACACAATTGAAGAATGAATCACAAATTCTCTGCAAACAAGCTTCATTCATTTGCACCAAAAGCAACTGCTTCTTCTATTGGATTAAGAAATTTCCAGAAATTAATAAGCATCAAAATATTCCTCAAGAAAGAAAACCTGTCAACAATATATTACTTGGTAGCACCATTCAGTAACAAAGAAAATTATAATTTAATCGGTTAAACAATACTTTTATATATTTTTCATAAATTTATTATTATTTATAGTCATTAATCCTGTATTATTGTATTTACCATATAATATTAAATTACATAATCATTACATATATTGCAGTGTTCACCAGCTCTGACCAACACAGTCCAAAACAACGCAGGTAGCACAGTATGTCTACAGTAGCTTTAAAAGTAATGTATATGTACATACATTGTTGTATCCGCTAAATATCAAACTAAGCCATTATAAAAAATTGCAAGTAGACAACAATTAGTAAATGGCTATTTTATTATTCTTGTGTTAATCCACGTGGGTTTCTACAGTCATTGGCATTGCAACCACAGAATGGTGTACATCACTGATAATTTTTATAACATTTATATGCTGCTGTTTTACATTTTTTTGTACATCCGCATGAAATTAGACAGACACAGAATTTAGGTATAGATCGTAATGTCGTCCATACAACTTCCAGGTTTTCCTCTGATGCTTCCCATCCACCACTTTCACTAGGGGAATCAACTTGCTGTATACCAATGTTTGCCTGTAGCCATACCTTGGCTTGATGATTGCATCGAGCTACATGTAATTTCAATGAATCGCTGGTTGGGGGTAGCTTCTCCAACCCTTTGTTTCCCTTTTCAAAGAGATCATGTCTACACTTGTTCACTCCAGCCAGTGGGTCAGGTGCACCATACAAATGACAAACAAATTCCTCTGCATCTTTAATTGCTCCATCTTGTCCAATACCATATAGTAATTGGGGATGCTGTTCAAAAACCTTCCAACATGTTCTTTTTCCAAAGTTAGTAAATGTCGATGGATCCACAGTCTTGCAGCATCCGTTTACGTGCATTGTTGCAGGGTGTACTTAGAGTGGTAAAACCGTATGGGTAAAAACTCTTCTGGAGAATGCAAGAACAACTATCAACCCTCCTCCTGAACGTATCATTTGGTGTTATGGGCAGTGGCAACCCATGTGCCTGGATATGATCAAAACTATACCGGACATTGAATTGAACGAAGGAATACCTTGGTCAGACGATTAGGTTTCAAATTCGCTTTATCGTAATTTCCGAATCAGCAAACACCGGGCAGGGATGACCGGTGGTGAGCGTTCGTTTTGAGAGTTTTGACCGGTGTGCGGAGAGATCTGATTGGTGTTTGATCAATTTGACCGATCTGTCATTTTTGACCGATTTGCCTCAAGCCTGCTATTAATATGGGAATGTGGGCGCATATTTTTGGCAGTTACCGCTGTTCTTCAGATTGTGGGCACCAATGGTTGCCATGGTTGTCCTTCCATGGCAACCCGTGCGGCCACGACAAGAAATTGCTGAATTTACTCGTTTATTCCACACTGAAACTATTAAATTCTGGGCTGTTTAAACCGAAGTCATGATGCTCTTCGAAGCTGTTTATCTTGGGGAAAATTGTGAAGCGCTAGATGAAAACGGAGTTTGGTTTCCCTGCTAGTTATTCTACCACCACCTGTAAATAAATAAATAAAATTAGCATGGGAAATTTCCCTTTAATAACTTCAGTATTACAAATCCACTGCTTTGATTAGGAGGTGGTTGGGGCAATTATTATAGTCATCGTGATGGTTATTGTTGAGGGAAGATTCCCTCATGAATAGTAACGAGGGATGCTTAGTTTTAATCACCCCTCGTCAATATTGGATAAGCAACAACTAGAATTCATAAAGGACAATTAGTTATAGTGGAGGGATATTCTATGTTAGTCTTTCCTTTTGAAACGAAATCTCTGTTTATTTTTAGTCACAGGCACCTGGTAAGCGAGGACTGATTGGCTGATCATTGCTTCCTTGTGGTGGTAGATACTCTGCGTTAGTTGGGATAGGCTGATCATTGCTTGCTTGTGGTGTTGTTGGGTTTTCTGTGATGGGTAATGCTACTGGAGGTTCCAGTCCTTTGCTCACAAAGACAGTTCGTATGAATTCTTGAAACTTTTGTTGGTTCTCCACCGATGTCTTTGATATGCGCTGTCGGATTTGACGATAATACCACTTGAAAATGACAGTTAGTTATTGGGTCGTCCTCTATCCACCCACCTCCTCGTGAGGATTGACCATAAAAAATACATTGATGATGGTAATGAGCATGTTCACCACCTTCAGTACTGCACCTCAACAGGTAGTGAAACGGTAGTTCCTTAAGGAGAATGGGTACAATATCTACCCTTTTCATCACATATGGATAGGGTCCAGATAAACCAAAACGATGCAATAATAGTCCATGAAAGAGATCCGCAAGCGCTGTGTACCTATATTTCTTCAGGAGTTAGTCCAAATGTGTGTGAATCAATAGAGTCATCTTGTTCTCTGTTTGGTACAGTGTCTTTTCGACAAAGTAGGTGAAGTTCCCAGTGGACTCGCCAAATTTTCTTTTCCAAATCGTATTCAGAAATTGAAGAGCTACTGGAAGTAGTGTAGGGAAAGAATCGTGTGAGGCAACGTTGTCCAGTATATGGGGGTATGGGCTTGAGAATGCAGTTGGAGGAGCAGAGATGAGTTCTGCGCACTTGACCCCTGGTAGAAATCTTAGTTAAGATCCTACATAGGATCTTAACTAAATCCTATAAGATCCTAAATAGGATCCTATTTAGGATTCTATGTAAGATCCTATAAGATCTTGTAAGATCTCACTAAGATCCTGTAAGATCCTATAGGATCTTATCTAAGATATTAAACTTCCCTATAAGATCCTGATCTTTCCTATAGGATCTTAAACTTTCTTATAGGATCTTGTACAGGATCTTAAACTTTCTTATAGGATCTTGTACAGGATCTTAAACTTTCTGATAGGATCTTGTATAGGATCTTAAACTTTCTTATAGGATCTTGAACTTTCCTGTAGGATTGTATACAGGACCTTAGCTAATTCATTCGGGATACTGAAGATCTTTGGAAATTACTTATATGCAGTCTAGATTAAAATAACTGCATACATCACAGTAAGTTTTTCCAACAGCTACTGCATAACTTGGCCTCATTTAATATAGAGTGATTACTAAAGTTTTTTTTATGAAAGTCCAGACCTGTATGTACAATTAATGTTTATACATTATCATGCAGCAATAATAAAGTACAATTTCCTGATTTTATTTGAATATACAGTAAATACCATACAACAACATTGAACAATTGCCATTTGACAACTAACATTAAAACAGTGGCAGCTATATGTAAAACAGCTGTATAATCAGACCAGAACAAATAATTATAGACAAATTGCAGCCTTAAAAATGTTTAAGAAGGGAAACCTTTAAAGGCATATAGTATGTTTAAAAACCAAGCAAAAATCATGGATTAACAACTCATCTCACTCAATTTCTTCTTTAACTTTTGGGCTATTATTAACCACTAAAGCAGCCGACCTTTTCCGATACGATTTTAGCTTGTCCAAGCACTTCTGATTTAAACTTTGTCGTATCTCTGCCCAACCTTTTTCAAGCACCTTTTCTCCATATTTCATCTTTATGCATTCTATCAATAATTAAAACACATGACCGAATTACAGTAGGTTACAATTTATATCGACCAGAAGACAGTTGTACAAAACTCTTAATGATGATTCAATTACCCTTTTCATCGGTAAATTGTTAACTTCTGTAACTCTTATTCTGATTGGCCAGGGGGGGGGGCTTTATTGGGGGGGGGGGCTAAAGCCCCCATGAGTACTGTTACTGTTGACAATATGTTGTGTTGGGCGTTTGTTCTGGTTTGCTCTTATATATAAATCTTAATCTATTAATGGAAACAAACAAACAAAGTGTTGTCTTTTGAGAGTTTTCTGACCTTCAGAATTCTGTAAATTCTTCCCCCAAAAGAAGAGTCCCTTTTGGGAACAGCCCCCCCCCCCCCCCCCCAATACAAAAATTGTTCCGCAGTCTCTGTGGCTGTATATTCATGAGAGTGGGGACCCTACTGAGGGATGGGCTTGATTATGGATCGAAAAAAGTCTTATTGCCCATTAAGAAATAATGTAATGCATATTGAATAACACAAAAACTGTAGACAGTGAATAAAAGGTAAATTATAACAAAAACCTAGTTCAACATACTTTTCAACAAATTTATTTTATCTTGGTCAAGTGGTTTCTTTTTTCCGCTATAATTATCTTTGGGTTCCACAGAACCATTCATCATTTCTTTATCAGTAAAAAGATGTGACAGCAATGATGTTGCATGGAGGGTCGGTTTCTTACTTCTGGCTGGCACATCAGTCAAGAGATTAATGCCATTGATAACCTTCAGTGTAAAAAGCAAAATATTTATGTCATTAAAAAAAGCAATTTAAATGTGTTTTTTCCCTCCTACTGCCCATTACTGAATGAATATTGCAAAATTAATATACACAAAAGAAAAATCAGGATAATCTAAAAGTTCATATACAGTACATACAAAGTCATCATCTGCAGCTTCCACATCAGGAACTAAAATTGATGGAATTGAAGGTGATCTCTCCTGTGGATCAATAAGAAGAAAATATTTTTAACTATTAAAATACTCGAAAGCAACAACAAATCACATCTGCGTTTTGTGTGTTTTCTCTATAAATATACAGTAATAATTAACAATTGATACTTTTAATAATGCTCTCAAACGTTTAATTTTTTGAGATATCTCTCCACTATAGTTTCTATAATGTCGAACACTCGTAGCTCTAGTAAATCAAAAGGAAATACAGCACCGGAGGAGAAGTCAAATGGTCAAGATACACCTCAATGTTACGATAAAGAAACCTTAGAGAAATCACTCGAATCGTTGTTCGACAAGAAATTAGGACCCTTGTCTGCAAAGGTAGAAGAAGTGCTTGATTCAATACAATTTCTCAGTGCTCAATATGATGAGATTGTCGAAAAGGTAAATCTCCTAGAGGAGAAAACGGGAAAACTAGAGACAGAAAACCAAGAATTGAAATCCCATATCTCTTATCTAAGTGACCAATTGTTACAACAGGGCGATGTAATAAACGATATGGATCAGTACTCTAGAAGAGATTGCTTAGAAATACATGGAATTCCATTGACAAGTGATGAAGACACGAACAACATAGTCCAGAAGATTGGAAATCTTACGAATGTTGTCATTAAACCAGAAGACATCTCTGTTAGCCATAGACTTCGTGCCAACAACCGGACTGGAATGCCTAGTCATCCACCACCTATAATCGTTACGTTTGTGAGAAGGAACATCAAAGAAAAGTTATATTGGTCCTGGAAGAACCTCCGAGGCAAGTTAACAACCGACTTAGGATTAACCAGATCTGCTGGCAACAAGATCTACATTAATGAATGTCTGACCTCAAGAAACAAACATTTGTTTAAGCAATGTTTGAATTTAAAGAAGGAATCAAATTATAAATTCATTTGGACCGTTTCTGGAAAGATTTTTATAAGGAAAGATTCAAATAGCCCAGCAGTTCAAATACAAAATCAAAGGGATTTAGACATCATATCAGGAAGCTAAAGATAAGTCAGTTTCTTTATACACAAGTTAACGATTTGTATTTATACATTTAATTTTATAATGGATTGATCGATGGCTAATAATTGTTCGATTAATTGTACTTGCTCAAAATGTATATTTCAATTAAGGCTGGATAATATTAATATTGATTCTCTTAACTTATTAACTTCTGAACCTTTCTCACCAAATCTGTCAGATGTTGACTTGGAATCTAGTCTATTTTCTCATTCTAATTTCAAATACTATTCAACTTACGACTTTAATAATAGTGTAGATATTAATGATAAATGTACTTCAACCTCATTTTCTGCACTGCACTGTAATATTCGCAGTCTTGGTGCAAATTGTGACAAGCTGATGAATATGTTAAATGAATTGCATCATGGTTTTAGTGTCATTGGCCTTTCGGAGATCAAGTTTACTCAGGATAAGGAAGTTCTTAGTAACATTTCGGTTCCTGGTTATAATTTTATATCTCAACCTAGTCTCTCCTCTGCTGGAGGAGTTGGTATGTATCTAAAAAATAATATCAAATTTGTTCAGAGAGATGACTTAAACTTTATCTCTAACCTCTGTGAAACACTCTGGATAGAAATCAAAAACCCAAAACAAAAAAATATTCTTTGTGCTGTTATGTACAGACACCCTAGTACTAGTATTGATTTATTTACTGAACATCTAAATGAGACGCTTAATAAGATAGGAGAAAATAAATATTGTTTCTTAATGGGCGATTTCAATATAAATTTATTGAATTATGATTCCCATTCCTCTACAGAAATATTCTTCAATAGTCTAACCTCAAGCTTTTTCCATCCTCTTATCTCTGGGCCCACTAGGGTTACTAATCACTCAGCTACACTAATCGACAACATATTTTTTAATTCATTGGAACATTATACAATAAGCGGAAATTTACTCTGACTTATCTGATCACCTTCCAAATTTTGTTATAATAAATAAATTCTGTTCTTTGCCTCCTAAAGTAATATTGTTCAAAAGGGATTATAGGAATTTGATGAAGAAACTTTCAAAGAGGAATTCCAATCTATTGACTGGAGTGGAATTTTGACAGGAGTAAATATAAATGAATTATTTAATTCATTTTACTCTAAAACCAGTGACATAGTTGATAAGCATCTTCCTTTAATTAAATTAAATAAACATGAAACTAAGAGTTTGTCCAAACCTTGGATAACCTCAAACCTCAGCAATAAGGAAATCAATTGCTATAAGAAACAGATACCTAAAAAAATTTATCAAAACCAATAATCCCTCATTTCATTCTAAATTTAAACTATATAGAAACAAGCTTAATCATTTAATTAAACGGAGTAAGAAATTATACTATAATAATTGCTTTTTAAAAAACAGTACTAATACTAAAGCTATTTGGAAGGGCATTAGAAATGTTATTAATTTGAAAGCTTCATCTTTTAATATGCCTTCTAAAATAATTCATGAAGGTGTTACCAAACTGATATAAAATCAATTGCTGATGCCTTCAATGAATACTTTGTTAATATTGGAAGTGATCTGGATAATGCGATACCTCAATCTAATGTTAGCTTTTTGGAATACCTTGATCCACCTCAACCTAATACTTTTTTTCTTTATCCAACTAACTCACTCGAAATTCAAAATGAAATTATGTCATTGTCCAATAACAAATCCACTGGTTTATTTAGTATTCCAGTTAATATCTTAAAACTAATTAATTTATTAATATCTGGGCCTCTAGAGACAATATTTAATTACTCTTTTTCTACTGGAACAATACCTGATGCTTTTAAGATCGCCAAAGTCATTCCTATCTACAAAAAAGGGTCACGACTTACACTAGGTAACTATCGCCCAATATCGCTTTTGTCTGTATTTAATAAATTGTTAGAAAAATTAGTATTTAAAAGATTGATTGATTTTCTTAATAAATTTGATATCCTTTATGATTACCAATTTGGTTTTCGTCCTAAACATTCAACAAATCATACACTATTATTAATTACAGATAAAATTCAAAAGGCTATTGAAGATAATAAATTTGCATGTGGTGTGTTCCTTGATCTTTGTAAGGCCTTTGACACAGTGAACCATGATATTCTTATTAGTAAACTTGATTGTTATGGTATAAGAGGAATAGCAAAGGACTGGTTTTGCTCTTATCTGAGTAATAGAAAACAATATGTATATATTGGTGACATAATATCAAACTGTAAGAATATCAATTATGGAGTACCCCAGGGTTCTGTCATGGGACCTTTGCTGTTTCTCTTATATATTAATGATTTTCAGAATTGCTCAAATTTGACTGACTTTCATTTATTTGCAGATGACACTAATCTATTTTATGCTGATGAGAGTATCAGTAATCTTGAAATAACAGTCAATAATGAGTTAAAAAAAATTAATACTTGGTTTTGTGCAAATAGACTTTCACTAAATGTAGACCAAAGCAATTATGTTATTTTCCATCCACCCCAAAAAAATTTCAAACTATTTTTTTACATGTTAACTCTATAACTTTGAAAAGAGAAAAAAGTGTGAAATATCTGGGCGTTTTTCTTGATGAACACTTAAGTTGGAAGTCTCATACAACACAGGTTTCAAAAAAAATTTCAAGAGGTATAGGTATTCTCTCAAAAATAAGATATTTTGTTCATGAAAATATTCTAATTCAACTGTACTATTCTTTGGTTTATCCGTTTTTGATTTACGGTTTATTAACATGGGGTAATACCTATGAAAATTCCATCAAAAGTGTGATTATTCTGCAAAAGAAAGTCATTCGAATTATGAATTTTTCTGACTATAACAGTCACACTAGTGGTCTCTTTAAGAAATTAGGACTTTTAAAATTTAAAGACATTGTATTTCTTCAAAATGCTTTGTTTATGTACAAGTTTCATCATCAAGCTCTGCCTCATGTGTTTGATAATTTTTTCACCCCTGTTTCTGGAATACATAAATATAGCACTAGGTTGGCTGATGATGAAACGTATTATGTCAATAATATTAGAACAAATTATGGTAAATTTAACGTAAGGTTTTTGGTGCTAAAACATGGAATTCTGTTCCTCGTGAGTATAAGTCACTTGGATATTCTATGTTCAAAAAAAAATTGACCTGCGATTTTCTTCTAGTGTATTAATGATATATGCATTTATATTGTACCTTATGTACAGGTATATGTGTATATATGAATATGCAAAAATGTACTCTTTTTTTTCGGATTGTATTACATTAATTTCATGCTACTGCATCTTATACAAGCTCACCTAGCTAAAATATTTTATTTATAATTATGCATTGAATAGGGTTGCCTGACTTGATTAACCTTGTGGTTATTTCAGGAACCCTGCACTCTATCTACTGTTAAATTTCTCTTTTTTTATAATCACTGTAATTAATAATAAGTGAGTGCTAAATAAATATTATTATTATTATTATTATTATCAGATGAATTGTATTTTACAAATATGTCTTCCATCGTAGCAATATAATTGTTCCTAAAATTTCTTGCAATTGAGTTCGTCAGCCCAACCAACCTTTTGAATTTAATTGCTTTCTGGTTTTTGAACAACAAATAAGAAATGAGATTTTTTAAACACCAATCAAATTTGAAAGAGAAACTTGTTCAACAAATTTTAGCTAATAGAGCTTAAGGTGGCTCCATACAGTTTCTTGAAAAATGGGAAATACAAGTTTGAGAGTCCAAAACATGTGCATAAACAATTCGGAAAAAGAATAAAACTAAATGTTATGCACTGCTAAACATTGTGACAATCAAAAACTGTTACCAAATAAATAGCAACAGTTGTTGCTATGGCAACAATGACGTTTCAAAACGGCTGCCAATTACCCTTCAAACTAATTTAATTCGAAAAATATTTTGGTGACCCCCAATTTTTTTTTCATTAAAACATTTCTTGAAGTATGAGTAATCAATAAGCCGATTTTAAAAAAATTCTGTAGAATGAATTTTTTTTTCTCGGAAAAATCATGTTAATTTTTAAAAAAATTGGATCTACAGAATTCTTTTAAAATCGGCCTATTGATTACTCATACTTCAAGAAAAGTTTTAATGAAAAAATCACCAAATTTTGTTTCGAATTAAATTAGTTTGAAGGGTAATTGGCAGCCATTTTAAAACATCATTGTTGCCATAGAAACAACTGTTGCTATTTATTTGGTAACAGTTTTTGATTGTCAGACTGTTTAACTATGCATAAGATTTAGTTTTATTCTTTTTCCAAATTGTTTATGCACGTGTTTTGAACTCTCAAACTTTTATTTTCCATTTTTCTAGAAACTGTAGGAACTAAATAATTGCAACAAATAAATATTTTAAGAGCATGCAGTTCTATCACCACAACAGTAAATGGGGACAAAAACCACTGCAGAATTTGGCGACAACCCAGGTCTTGAAATAACATTTTAACTATTACCAAATGAACCCCTGTAAGATTACACCATTGACAATAGTATTATTCATGGAAAACAATTTCTGTTTGCTGAACCGATAACAGTTCAAATCTACTTTATAACTTCGCTATAGCCTACGTCATACTAGCCTGTGTTGTGTTTAAATTTGGAAAACACAGACTATGAACCAGCGCTGCTTTTCATGTAGCTACTATCTGAAATTTAAGTAGTTCGATCACTGCGATTGGTCATCTTTGAAATCGAGTCTACTACACGAAATTTAATTGGTTAATTTTGATGGTTTCCATTTTAAATGTCTTGTTGTTTACACGCCAGCTGAAATTATAGAGCCAACTGACCTTTGTCTCATCTGCTAAAACGCATTTAAGCGATGATTAAAGTGAGTTTGTTAAGATTTTCACAGGCTTTATATAGTCAAGATATCGTTAGTCACCACAACTCAGTGATGCAGGCTGTAACTTCGCATGTACATGCAGTTAACCTCTGACAGTGTCGCAAAATATTTTTTTTATTGCAGTTGAAATGAGTTAGAAGATAATGAGTATTGTTATAAAATACAGTAGTTGGTGACAAATAGGGTTTTCCAATCTTCCTTATATACCGTTGCACCAGCTAATGTAACAATTATACAGGTTAAACTTCTTTGTTGAATTTGTAAGATTGCTTCTTCAACAGAGGATCAGAGCATGTCAGTTTGGTAGAACATTTCACGAGATATAGTACTGTAGCTCTCCAATTTTAGTAATTCATACAAATTACATATATAGGATATATATTGTATAATTACTATAAAGAAGCAACTAAATCAATTGATGTTTTCTTAGTACTTTAACTTAACCTTTTCACCACCAGACCTTTTCCCTTGACGAGTAAAATCATCTGACGTTAGCCAGAGTAAAATACTAAAGGATCACCACGGCAGTGAAAGGGGTAATTAATATGACTGTAAACATGGACAGTAGATATTTCTTTACCTTGACTTGTGAAGCTACTCCTGGTGAACTAGTTTCTCCTCTAAGCAATTTTGTTTTTTTAATTGGAGTACACTCATACTTAAAAGCATGATCAGATTTTTTTAATGACTCCAACGTATTTTGAATGCTGTTCAATTTCACAGAGAAGTCTTCTAAAACCACTTTAATTTCCTGGAATTCCTGGTTTTTCTTTGGGACCTTGTTAACCCTTACGAAAATATTCCTTAGGATTCTATAGAATATTCTATAGAATATTCCATATTCTATAGAATATTCTATAAGATTTTTAAGTTCCATAGAATATACTATAGAATATTCTATACAATAATATATTCTATGGAATATTCCATAGAATATTTTATAGGATTATTTTATATTCTATAGAATTATATATTTCTATAGGATATTTAAAAAAATCAAAATAGATCATACTTTTCATGTTAAAAACTAGTTGTTTTAGTAAACTATTCCACATAGCACAATTTTAGGCCAAGCATATTACTATCACCAACTATAGTTTGTTTTTCTAGATTACTATAGTTTTCATAGTATACCTAGTATATATAATTAATTACTATAATAATTTTATTTTTAAATGTTACAAAAATTAAACAAACTATTTACATTTACTTATGACACTTATTTACATTATACTGTACACATTCTTATTTCCAATTGGCCAGGCTTCAAGAAATACATGAGGATTTGCCTCAATGTCCATTCAACACTGACTGATAAAATTGGTTTGTCGTAATTTGCTAATTTAAATCGTGGATGAAAACTGGAAAAACTAGAGTATACATGCACTTGAATTATGATGGCTATTTAGGGAAATAAAATGGTACAGTTTAATGTGACTAGTCATCATATATACGATACGGCAAGGGACAAACATACATTTTTCCTGCCGCACTTATGCTAATACATTTCCGCTTAATTTGATCAGGGAAAATAGCAATAACGTTATCCACATCTCTAACTTCAGAAAGAAAATAACTTGATACTTTAAAATCTACATCTGTAAATAATGATCTATTACTAACAACCATTGGTTTAACAATGATTACACTGTACTGAGCACATTTACAATACTGCAACATAACAGAATTGCATTGACAACTGGGTTTGATTTGCAACAAACTTAAAATTGTACCATATTTGTAGCTACGATGTTCCAAAGATATACAGTAGTTGCTGTGTCGTTTGGCTCTGGTATAACTACGGCAACAATACAGTTTATGACAATAAATAAACCTTTCGTACACTGTTCCAGATTGGTTAATTACGTCGGTTCCCAAGAGATTCTGCACAGCAAGTGCCTGACGTGCATCAATAGCAATCAATTTCTCCGACCCAAGGAAAGATAGATCATCGCAAACTTTGCCATGCTCAGATTTTGCACTCTCAGCCAATTGTTTTAAGGCATCGCTGACAGTAGAGCTGCAATTATCATCAATGCATAACCTAGCAAGTGACGCTACTTTTTTTCTGAGTAAGAAATGATTGACTATCTGCTGAGGCACATACTGTGTTCCACTGAACATATTGATAAGGACATGATTGTGAGCCTCAAAATTGAATGCCGAGGTAGCCCAAAGCGGACCACAGTCCATTACACAATGTGCAAGGTGTGTCAAGCAATGAACATTAAAAGTGCAACGAGAGACTCCATACAACTCCTCCATTTCAACAACAAATTTCGTCAAACAAGCTTCAGATAGATTGATGGAGTTGGTGCTAATCGAATCCCCCAAAAGTGTGTAGACGCCATACACGTAAAGAAAAAAATGATTGAGGTATCTTGCCGGTAAAATTCCCTGTAAGATAACCAGGCTATAAAACAGGAAGGCCCTCCATTCTGATGCCTTCCAATAACACCTGTCAGCAAGGCTTCTAGGTGCTCGATGGATTTCACTAGGCGGACTGATGGCAAGCAATCTTTCGTTGACTAAAGCAACCTTTCGACCAATGTAGAACTCCGCTGTGTGGTTCTGGCTATCAACCCAAAGGTTTACCATCTGCTTGGTTACACCTTGGCAAACAGAATGCATGTAGTCAGTAGCAGTGCCTCTCACAGTGTCGAAGGTTGGTAGCAGATCAATAACAGTTACTCCTTTCACACCCTTAACTGGTGCCTCTGGGGTAGCATGGATGGCATGCAATGCTTAGTTCCGAGCACTTCTCATTACAACTGGTGTTCTGTAAGGATAGTACCGAGTTGGTGGACCATTGTCAACAGTCACAGGTACACCAGGATTTTCACACCGATCACAGCCATAAGCACCATTAAATTGCTTTGAATTTCTGACAATTGCTCTTGCTGGTGCATCGCCACAGAAGACAAGTGGAAACACCTTTCTTGGATGCAGCTCATTTAAGAAAGTAAAACCATGTTGTTGCAGTTCACTGCATTCATCAACAAATGGCTTAAGAAAGGTGTTCATTGTTGGCTTACCTCCAAACCAGAGACCAATGAGCAACATGTTCTTACACCGCAGGTGTGGAGGGAGTTCATTGATAGACGCTTGCAATGGCCATATGGAAAACTTTGAAGACTTAAAAATGGGGACCCCATCTGTATTCCATGTCAAGGAAACATCATTTCCTGTAAAACAGGTCTTGCCAATAAGTTCTTTATACAGTTGTGAAGTTGTGATATCATTCACTGTATCTGTGTTCTGCAAAGACTCCAAGTCTCTGTTTGTCAAAAGCTGATACAGCTTAGGATCTGACAATATTGCTTCAGTCTGCTGTTTCACAGGAATATAAAGAAAATACAAGCCCTTTTCCATGCTCTCTGAACTACAAAACGGTGTTTGGCATGTCTCGCACAGTCTTGCACCTTCATCTTTGCCCATGTAACAGGAGCATACAGAGCAATAATAGTGAATCTAAAGAGGAAAATTGTCAAAGTTATCACATTATCTCATGCCTGTATATTTAATTTTTTTGCAGGTAGCCCAAAACTTCAACGCTTTGCTTGAAGCTTGCAAATTGCGACATGGGGGACCGGGCACCGAAGAAATTTTTTTGAGTATTACTCATGACCAGTAAGGCCAAAAACTCTACTCTTTCCTAAATGCACAAGTCGTATTCAGACTTTACCCTCAAGACTAGTAAACAACAAACGATTGTTACAAAAATATACACAGTTGAAAATTCGTACCTCTGAATTCTCCATCTTTAAGGACTTATAAAATTTGTATTTTGTTGTGGGAAAAATACTTGGAAAGAAGGTGTTCAACATCATCAACAAATCAGTCAAAGCTACATCTGTCAGTTTGTGTCTTAACATGTAGGCCAAAACAAGTAGCAGACTTTGTGTCTTGGTAACAGCTGCATTTGGATATATCGGTTCATCATCAGCATTATTATTCTCCTGCTAAAAGAATAATTTATTGTAAAACAATAATTTAATATTAATACTGGACCTAAACACTAGTAAATTAAATAGCTATTAATATTAAATATCAATTTTTTATAGAAAATTGCCAGAGTAGTGGTAAGTGACAAGTCTATATTTATAGAAATGGAAGTAAGGAAAAAGTATGGCCTCCTGAAATAAGCTCAGGATCAGTCATTATATTGATGGTGGGGCCCTTTAAGGCCAACAAATTTCAAGTGAAAATGACATTTATTATTAATAATTATTGTTTTATATTTAATTATTTTACAAAAATGTATACATATTTGTGACTCCCTCATTTTTACCCACCACATAAATGACCCGTCAGTATAAAGTGCAGAAAATACATGTAATATTAACCTACATGATTATCAAATTCTTCTCTGTTGTATTTTTCATTTTGCATATGATTGTGATGACTTTCATTTTCTTCAATGGAATCCTTAAAAAAAACAAATTTGTAATAATTTAAATTAAAAATAGATATTAAATGCGTATTTTAATACAGGCACTACCCGAGTCTAGCTCTTCAAACTATGCTAATGATTATTGACACCAGACAATATACAAAACAATTAATATAAATTTAACTTACTTCATCACTATAAACTGATCGTTCAGACCGCTCGTCATTGTGTTGCTCCTGATCCGATTGTGAGTCCAAAGATCCGACATTAAACACCTATAAAACGTTTAGGGAAGACTGTAAGATTTCGTTTTACTAATACATACATGTCTGTAATATTGGCTAAATTAATTACCTCGTCCATATTGATATTCTCGTATGAATCAACATTGCCAATTTCAGTGGTTGACAAATCTTGTTCCACTTCCTCGATCTGCCTTTTTCTTCTGTAATGGTTTGTAGTTTTCGGAATCGATATACCAGGATCATATTCGTATTGTTTGTATGGTCCTCTTGACATGTTTAAACACCATATAAGAACGTTACATCGAGAAAGCTTTACGATCAGAGATTGAGATTGGAAATTATCTTGTCGTCTTGACGAAAGTCACGAAACATGTGTTTAGTAGCGCGGGCTCAACATTGACTTCGAGGCATAAACACTTCCCATGATGCAACACCATCGATTCAATCTCTCCCTCGAGGCACAGCTGTTTACATTCTTTGATTCTTAATCGCTTCAGGCTACATTCTTTCTTGTTGTCAATTACTTAAATATAATGATGAAATACGCTTTGTTCGATTTTTCCATGGAGAAGTCATGTGAAGTTGGGGAAAGCCGTAGGATAAAAAGAGAAGATCCAAAAACGTTCGACAACGGCATTTGGGAGATGGATAAGGAGGTGATGGTGGCATGGCCTCGTGAGTTCTCAAAGCTATCAAGAAAGATAATAAAAACTTCAATAGATCCAGATTCGATTGAAACAACAACTTGTCTTGCCAAAGTACTTTGATTTAGTGGTGAGTTTATTTGAAGTTGCTCAGTTAAATATTATATTTATATAATAATGTATATCGTATCATGGCCGATTCAGAAAATTCTGAAAATATAAAAGTTTCAGATTTTAAATGGCAAACACCTGACAATAACCATTTCAAAATATCTAAAACCATCAAAGAGATCTCAGAAAACAGCAGAAAAGAACAGATGGTCGAAATTGAACAGGGATTGAAATGGATTGTTAATAGGCATGTTGACAAGTTTCGGTAGTGTGATACTGCATACACACGATTTAAATTTGGCGCCAAGCTTTTATTATAGCTGACTCTATTTTTAGAACAAGCTGTTTTGCCCTCTGTTATGACATGGTTATGATTGTTACTTTTTAAACACATGAACTGAATTTTCAATAGATGTTTATGAAGATATTCGAGACCATATGAAAAGATATTGTGAAACAGGTCACACAAACACAACACATTCTGGAAGCACTCCAACAGGAAGGGGGCAAAGGAAGATGAAAAAGAATCAAAGATTCTTACAGTCAGATGATGATGAGGAACCTATGGACCAATTGCAGAACTGCAAAGCATCATGGTAGTTTAGTTACACGGCAGGATTTTTCAACATGGCGATTGTATTTTTCGAACGAGGGAAGGTGCTAAACACACGAGAATTGGAAGAAAAGTTTTATCATTTTCGCTTCGATTAAAGTTTATATCAAATCTGTACGTCTTGTTTTACATTTCTACCGAATCTTGGGTTTCTACGAGCGAGTGTAGTTGAAATATTCAACACGGCGTACAGAGTCGCTGAAGCGGGGAATGGCTTCGATTCGAGGTAGTCAGACACAAATTTTGGAATATTTCACAATATAAAGGTAAGTACTGCATTAAATTATTTTCAAGATAAGGAACACGTTGTGACTCATTGTTTGCCTGAAAAAATCGGCGATCGATTTAATTCTCGAGACTTGAGAGACAAAAATGTTTGCACACTTGACCATCCCGAGACAACACATGTTTGATCAAACGTTCTTTTCACAAACCAAAACATTGAGGTTGTTTGGCACGAAAAATAAAAACAGTTGCTGTTTGAAATACCGAGCTTTCACATTTCAAAGGTTTTCGCTGTTACAAAAAAGATTTAAAAAGTACTTTTAAGAACTATTCACTGCTGTTCAAGTGTCTTACTGGAGATTTTTAACTACAACCTATTTACGCGAGTCTAATCACTTAAAGCAACCTCGCTTGTTTCGAGTATATTTTGTATAAGTTTCGAGCCGTTGGGTTTACGGTCTGTTTTGATAAATATGGCAAGTGAAACGGAAAAAGTGCCTAAAGGTAAAAAGTGCGGGGGAACTACCTGTTGTGTGCCACTTTGTCGAAGCAACAGTGTAAAAAATCCGAAATTATCCTTCCATAAATTTCCTCTGGATTCGAGCTTAAAGGAAATATGGCTGAATTTATTGGGAATACAAAGACAACCATTAAAAAGCCACAAAGTGTGTTCCTTACACTCAGGCTTCTTTAATTGGCATTTCTTTTTTTGAGAAGGGGCACTTCACCAAGCCATGTTAATAATTAACAGTGTTAATAATTAACCCACACTGAACACATGCAGTCATTATTAGTTCATTAAAATTCTTTTGTTCCAAATATTTTTCAATGGCAGTCTGCTTATTACTGTTGCCCCACTGACATGCTTCTGGGGGCTTTGTAACATTACTGTACTTGCTGGTAATAGGATTTTGCTAAGTAGTGATGTGGGGAAAACATTTGCTCTTTGTTTCATTACTGTACCAAAATGTGAGGTAGTTAAATGACCTCTTCATTCATGAAACCAAAGTTTGCTCTGTGACTGACCTCTTGTATTACGTTCAATGTCAACCATTTGTTCTTTGGTTGTAAAAAGAATGTTTTCAGTATAATTATGGTGTATACTCTGGAGAAGGTAAATGTTAATTGCACACTTCCGCAAAGTTAGGAACAGTAATTTGTTCCAGTATAGATTCCCTTGTTTCAGTATTGTACATTTGATTTGCAAATAGGTTTGCATCATTGAATGCCTTTTTTGAAGGCAATTCCTCAAGAAATTCTTGGTATTGAAATGGTTCACAATTATTGGATGCTAAAAGGCCCTGTAAATAATCACAAGTTCCAACAGTTTTCAAACCACCCTCAAGTTTTCTCAAGTCATCAACATTTACATGTTTAGCAAAAGCAGGTGCTGGGTTGTTGTAGTCTGCTGTGTAATGTTTTTCTGTCTTGGCAGTTGCCTTGCTTATTTTAACTTGATCAAAAAGCAATGCAGTATCAACTTTCTCACTAGTATTAGGAACATGCCACTGTTGTAACAGTTGTGTGCATGTTAAATCATCTGGGACTTCTGTTAACTCGAGTTGAATATAGTCCAAAATTTGAAATAGCAGGGCAGCTACATGTTTACAGCAACCACCTTGTCCTGCTGTACAAGTGCAACTTGCACGAGATATTTTACCAGTGTCCTGGTGTAGGTGAACATAGACTGCAAGTGTGCCTTTTTCGTGGAGGCATGCACAACACTTTTAAACAGGAAAAACCTTTCTGTGCCTTTCAAAACATTAGGCTTGACTACAACCTGGGTAACCATTTTGTCTTTGAAAAGTTGATACCCGTACTTTTTATGCTTGTGAGCATTTGGTGGTTTTCTAAGTTTACTTGAGTCGTCAGTAATCAAATGTTGCTTTAATAATGCATGGGTAAATGGGGGAATACCACTGAGGTTTCTTGTCCACTGTATTCCTTCCTCCATATTTATAAACCGTAAACCAAACGGCTCGAAACTTTCCAAAATATACTCGAAACAAGCGAGGTTGCTTTAAATTAGACTCGCGTAAATATGTTGTACTTAAAAAGACACTTGAACAGCAGTGAATAGTACTTAAAAGTACTTTTTAAATCTTTTTTGTAACAGCGAAAACCTTTGAAATGTGAAAGCTCGGTATTACAAACAGCAACTGTTTTTATTTTTCGCGCCAAACAACCTCAATGTTTTGGTTTGTGAAAAGAACGTTTGATCAAACATGTGTACGGTCAAGTGTGCAAACATTTTTGTCTCTCAAGTCTCGAGAATTAAATCGATCGCCGATTTTTTCAGGCAAACAATGAGTCACAACGTGTTCCTTATCTTGAAAATAATTTAATGCAGTACTTACCTTTATATTGTGAAATATTCCAAAATTTGTGTCTGACTACCTCGAATCGACGCCATTCCCCGCTTCAGCGACTCTGTACGCCGTGTTGAATATTTCAACTACACTCGCTCGTAGAAACCCAAGATTCGGTAGAAATGTAAAACAAGACGTACAGATTTGATATAAACTTTAATCGAAGCGAAAATGATAAAACTTTTCTTCCAATTCTCGTGTGTTTAGCACCTTCCCTCGTTCGAAAAATACAATCGCCATGTTGAAAAATTCTGCCGTGTAACTAAACTACCATGATGCTTTGCAGTTCTGCAATTGGTCCATTCTGAAAGAAAAGGTATTATTCAGGCTTTGTATGTTGTGGTTCTAAACATTTGCTGAAAATTACTATGCGACTACATTTTAATAGAGCAGTGGTTCCACCACCAGGATTTGTTTTGTGATGGAGGGTAAAATATGGCATTTCTTACACTCTTCTAAGGGGGTGTTTATATGGAGCGAGCCACCCGAGCCAGCTCACCTAACCAAGCTGATTTTCATCCTGTGTTTACATGACAATTTCCAACCCTGTATCCATAATCACTGCCACTCTTGATCATAATCACTACAGACTGACAAACTAATCGACAATACAACTTTTAAATACCTATACCCCCAATCACCAACCAAAATACACAAACTAAATATACCTGGACGGCCAATTATATCAGGTTGTGGAGGCCCAACAGAAAGACTCTCACAGTTTGCTGACCACCTCCTCAAACCATTCAGTTGATTAAGCTTCGAGGAAAGTGTTTTTTGTCAAAATGGCGTAGAAGCTCGAATTTATCAATCACGAATGCCCCACAAATTTACCAATTTAGCGCACTGATTGGCAATGAGCCAGCTAACACTAACAGCTAACAACACGACAGCAATATATCTGCTTTGCAGATACAACATTAACAAGTCATATGATATCCCTGTCAGCCTGGTATAAATAATGAACAGTCGGTGGCAAGCTGACCTGGGTTGAAAGCCAACACTATCATTGACCTATCAAATATTGTCATTATTGTTTGAAAGGCATCCAAAAGGCCAAAAATTCCTTCAGCCATTTCTGGAGTTGCCAAGAATGCTGCAGTTGAGAAACTGAAACAAAAGTACAACTTCAAGGAAACTGAAACAGCAAGCAAGGTACATCTTGTTGATTTCTTGTTACTTTACTTTTGTGTGTTTGTTGGGAAGTTCTTAATGGCATTATACCTGTATGCTCAGCTGTTGCTAGGTACCGGTCAGGGCCGTAGCCAGCTCGATAATTGGGGGGCGAATATTCATATATTCGTGTTCTGCATTATTAATTTCTTTTGAAATCAATTGTAGGAGTCTGAATCGGATTTTTTGGTTTTGAACATGTGTGAGTACATAATTATTCTTTAATTCTGCTAAATTTAGTTTAATTTTTAAATTAAAACCTAATTTATTTTTTTGACAAAGGAATCTAATGGCTCAGATGTCAGCGATGATGACACCATAATCAGCTTAAGGAGACAGAATACAACCCTGAACAACAAATTGGAAGAGAAGGAAAAGGAAATTCTTCAACTTCACAATGTCATTAAAAATCTTAAACGTAAGTTGTACTCATTTTTTATCTTGCAATGATCTTAAACATACAGTACCACCCTAATGAAACTTAACCATTCTCGGTCGTTATGCGCGAGGGAAATCTTATTGAGATATTGATACCTGATGAAGCTCCTCACTCTCGAGAGAGAACTTGATACTCTCTCGATATGTGTTTACTTATACTGGTGGTACTGTATACATGCACTACTAATATTGATGGATAAAATAATAACTATAATATATTTACAAAAACTAACTGGTTGTGGTTCTCATCAGCCTGATCGATAAATAGAAAAGTAATCGACGTTTCGAGCAAAGGCCCTTTGTCAAGAATCACTATTTATTTCTATTTATCAGGCTGACGAGAACCACAACCAGTTAGTTTTTGTATCAAGACCGTGGCCGATGCTGAACTGTCCCTGTTTCAAGATCCTATAATATATTTATTTGTGTTTCAGACATTCCCTCCCTACAAGATGCACTTGTTGAATTAAAAAAGCAAGTGGCACAACTTGACAGGGTTAATTCCACCTCTGGATCAAGTGCCTCATCTCGATCAAGTTCCTCATCTCAATCAAGTCCCTCATCTCGATCAAGTCCCTCATTGTTGAGGTTAATATTAACTAGTTGTGACGTCACAAACTATATAAGTACATTGGACTTGTAATAAAGGTCATATTGCTATACACAGAGCTGAGTATACAACATGGTGTCAGGAGTGAACTAAATTGACAAAATGGAGCAATTAAAGCCTCCGAGTGAACTTTGCCTAGAAGGGAACTTAGCTGAAAACTGGAGAAAATGGATTCAAAGTTTTGAACTCTTTCTCATTGCCAGTGGAATCAGCGAAAAAACCAAAAAGGTTCAGTGCGCCACTTTTCTCCATGTGGCCGGAGAAGAAGCTCGAGCCGTATTTAATGCGTTCGACTTTGCTGAGGAAGGTGACGAACACAAAATCGACATATTAAAACAGAAATTCAAACAGTACTGTGAACCACGAAAGAATTTGACATTTCTACGACACCAGTTCTTCACTCGATCTCAAGGACCGACTGAAACAATCGATGCCTTCGTTACTGATTTGAAAAACAATGCCAAGCATTGCGAGTTTTCTACACTAAACGACAGCCTGGTCCGTGACCGAATAGTAGGAGGAATCAAGAATGATCAACTACGTGCGAGATTGCTTCGAGAAGCGGACCTTCCATTGACAAAAGCCATCGATATATGTCGTGCGAGCGAAGCCAGTTCAAGCCAGCTGAAAAAGTTTAACGATGACAACGACAAGTCCCTCCACGCACTGGAATCTAAATCAACTTACCAGAACAGGTTTCATCCTTTGAGGTCTACTCCGAAACAACAGCAGTCCTCCTACGAGCCAAAGAGGTGTCGAAATTGCGGTGGTGAACATTCAAGCAATCAGAAAGCCTGTCCAGCCTTCGGCAAAATTTGTAATAACTGTCGAAAGGAAAACCACTTTGCTCGAGTTTGTCGCTCACGATCTGCCCCGAGGAACAAACAAGCGTTCCAAGTCGAGGAAATCGAAGAAGAAATGGACGAATTATTCATTGGGACGGTGCAAAGCGCCAGTGAAGATGACTGGATTGAAAATATTCTGATCAACAACAAACCCATAGAAGTGAAACTTGACACTGGTGCTCAGTGTAATGTCATGTCACGCGCTGTCTACAACACCATCGCTCAGAATAACTCTCCTCTTATGGCATCGAAAGCTAGATTGGTCAGCTACTCGGGCCACAAAATAATCCCCGTAGGGAAAGCAAGTCTTCAGTGTCAGCACAAAGATGCAAATCACCACCTGACATTTCAGATAATTGATGAAGATGCCCCATCTCTTCTTGGCCGTAAAACCTGTTTGGAATTGGGACTAATACAACGCATTATGACAATCGATCGATCTGCCAACGTAAGTGAAAGCGGTGCTGACATTCTCGATCAATATCCAGAACTATTTACTGGTCTTGGCTGTATCAAGTCATCTGGAAAGCATCATATTGAAGTGGACCCCAACATAAAGCCTGTTGTTCACCCACCGAGAAAAGTGCCTGTCGCACTACGACCCAGAATCCTACAAGAATTGCAACGAATGGAAGATCTGGGAGTGATTGAAAAACAGTCCGAGCCAACGAGTTGGGTAAATAGCATGGTAACTGTCATAAAGCCCCACAAGCTGAGAATATGTATCGATCCACGTGATTTAAATCGAGCAATCCGACGGGAGCATCATCCACTGCCAACTGTTGAAGAAGTTGTGACACGACTACCAAATGCCCAGGTATTTTCCATCCTCGATGCAAGTTCAGGCTTCTGGCAAATTGAGCTCGATGACAGCAGTTCCACATTGTGCACCTTTAATACTCCATTTGGGCGATACCGGTTCAAGAGACTCCCATTTGGCATTTCT